>RJWK010011346.1:0-25785 GCA_004363435.1 Platanista minor | reverse complement strand
GCATCCATCCTTCGTGGATTGACAGGACAAGCAAATTCTTATTCTGAATTCTGTACACATCAGTCTTTGATAATATTTACTGAAAGAGCTTGTCTTTGCTGAGAATTGTAAATTTTCATCAAAGTGGCTTCAGTCTCTATCAATGATGTAATAGGGTCCAAGGTGCCAAAGGGCCTCTTGGGAATCATAGCAATGATAAAGTAGGATGGTACAAAAACACCAGAACAATTAGCTTCCATTACCATCAGCTAGTATTGAGAGGTGGGCAATACTTCTGTTAGGTTCTGAAATTTTACCAGAACCACTGCGAAGGAGCAATGGTAGCAATTACTAACTCCAGTAATTCTGAGGGAAGACTGTCAAAAGAGCATTATCTTCCTTGTCAAAAGATTGTGCTCACTAAGAGGAAAGATAAACTGTGTACGAGTGTAATGGCTTTTTATTAATGCATGTTTCTTCTGATTTACTGTTGGTACTATATTTGTTCCTTTGAATTTCTGAGCTGTATGCTGCAGTGATCCTGAGTAAGATTAGCCCCCAGGATGGGCCACTATTGAAGATCTGTTTAGCCATCTTTTTATTCACTCTAATACAAAAGAAATATCTCAGAAAATCAAGCGATTCAAAGCCAAGCTGTTCAACACGTTACGTTAAAAAACATTTAAGTTGTCATTCAAGTGTGCTGCTAAGAGATAGAAAGAAATAAGAACTCACCATTGGATTCAGCAGTCCAGAAGTCACTGTGATCTTGACTGTGTAGTTTTACTGAAATGATGGGGAAGAAAGCCTGATTGGAGTGGCTTCAAGACAAAATGATGGCTTCCAAATAATAGTAAACCAGATTTTCTAAAAGAGCAATTTTGCTACAAACCAAGTAAATCATGAATAATACATAGTGTTTTAAAGAACTGCTGGGTTTGCAGAAACTAAAAAAATATATCCAAGCATCTCTACCAGAGTAACCAAAACATAAAATAAAACAAAATGAAAAAACTCCAAGAGCTGAAACCTTAAGTAGGCAGCACTGTGCAATACCAAATAAAAAGAAGGAATGGGTTATGTTGAAGGTAAACAAATGCAGATACCATCACTACTAACTAAGACCAAGCTTTGGGCCAACTGCAAGACATAGCAGCCTAGCTTCAGACCCTCACATCAACCCAAACATCTCAAAGGGACTAAAGTGGTCTCAGGTTAAGAGTACCCTGGCCTCTGAGCAGAAGCAAATACGAATTCTTTCTGGAAAAGAGCACCCCCAATTTATGCTCACAGTACACCCACAAATTAAGATCAAACAAATATGAGCTTATAATTAAATAAAACTTTAAATATTATCAAACACCAAGAGCAAGAACCAACCAAAACAATAAATATTAGATTTAGACTCTTCAAAGATTTCAAATATTGAAATCAGTAGTTAAAAAATAGGGAAGAGACTATATAAAAAAACAAAGACATAGTAGATAAAAGCATAAAATAAACAGGCAGTTAAGAGGTCACAGAAATGACAAAGCAGATTGGAAGAATAACTAACATAACTTCCAGAAATTAAAAACATTATTGTTGATATTAGAAATTCAGTGGATAGGGTAACAACATTATACTGAAGAGTTGGAGAGAATCAGTGACTAGAAGACAAAAATGAATAGACTATCCAGAATGCTGCACAGAAAAGCAAGATGTATAATATTAAAGAAAGATATAAAAGAAATAAAACATGGAGTAAAAAGAGCCAATAATCCTCTAAAGTCCAGAAGGTAAGAATGAGAAAATAAAGAAAAAGCAATACTGGTATTAGAGGAATGACAGAGAATATTCCAAAATTGATAAAACACTTGAATCTACAGGTACAGGAAGCAGAACATCAACCAAGCAGGACAAAAGAAAAACATCCATACTAAGATACACTATACTAGTGGAAATTGAAAAAGTGAAAACAAGGAGATAATATTAGGGCAGTTGGAAAGAGCAAAGATGTTACCTGAGGCTTGACAACAAGCTTCTGATCAGAAAAACTGAAGCCAAGGAGAGAGGGGGGAAATGTATTCAAAAAAGCACTGAAAAGGGACTTCTCTTGCAGCTCAGTGGTTAAGACTCCATGCTTCCACTGCAGGCGGCGCAGGTTCAATCCCTGGTTGGGGAACTAAGATCACACATGCAAAAAAAGAATGCTGGAAAAAAAAGTCAACAAAGAATTATGAACCCATTCATTTATTCGTATTTGTTTAGTAGCTACTATGTGTCAGGAACAGACAAAAAACACTGCCTTCATGGAACTTACTTTATAGTAGTGGGGACAGATATAAGTGATATAATTAAATATGTCAATTGTTATGAAGAAAAATAAAGCAGGAAAGGGGATGGTGGTACCAGGGAAGGAAGAATTTGCAATTTTTAATATGAAGGATTGGGAAGGTTTCACTGAAAAAGTGATATTTGAGCAAAGACCTGAGAAGAGTAAGGTCAGGGCTGGGGTGGGGGAGTTAAATAGATAGCTATGAAGAAAGCATTACAGGGAGAGATGGCAAGTTGAAAGGCCATGTAGTAGCTCAAAGACATGTTTAAAGAACAGCAAGGATGCCAATGTGGCTACAGCAATGGAAGTGATAGAATGCCAAGAAATGAGGTTGGAGAGATAGAGCTAGGGGAAGGCATATCACCTGGAACCTTCCAGATTGACTGTTAGAACTTGGGCTTTTACTCCAAATCAAACAGAAAGCTATTAGAGAGTTCTGAGCAGAGTCATCTCATGACCTGATTTACATTTTTAAAGGGGGACTTGAATGAGAAAAGATTATAGGAAGGCAAGGGGAAAATCCAGAAAACCAAGTTGGGAAGCTACATCAGTGATCTAGGTGAAAGAGCATGGTGGCACGTACAAAGGTAGTTAGCAAGGCAGATGGTGAGGAGTGGTCAGATTTGAAGGAGAGTCAAAAGGATTTGGTGCACTTTTAAAATGGTTTATCACACAGGGGAGTTTTAGATGGATAAGTGGAAGGATGCAGTTGATATTCACTCTAAGGAGCCAAACTGAATAGAACAAGCTTGGAGGGAAGATCAGGAGGTCAGTTCAAAACATGCTAAGTTTGAAATATGTATTACTCACATGGAGATATCACAGTGGATACAGGAGTATGGAGTTCATTCATAAGGTTTGGAATGGAGACATAAATTTGGGAGTCAGAAGTAAATTAATAGTATACAAAGTCATGAAATTAGACAAGATTCAAAGATGAAACCCTAGGACACTCCAACATTAAGAGGTTAGAGGGATCCAGAACCATAAACATTGGAGACTGTGTTAGAGCAGTGGGTTAGGCAGGAGGAAAATATGGTTTCCTGAAAGCAAGTTAAAGAAGTTGCTTTAAGGAAAACTATCTTTCAAGGATCAGGAACAAACAGAGACATTTTCAGATAATGGGCAACTTGAATTTATCAGAAATAGTCCTTCATTAAAGGAATTTCAGGAAGCAAAGAAATAATCTCTTAAGGAAACACTGAGATTTAAGAAGGAATGGCAAGTGATGATACTCGGAAATTTTACTGTAAACAAGTATAAAATAGTGATAATGATAACAATGCACAGGATCTGGAGTTCAAAATTTAAAACAGCAGAACTAAAATTCTGGACAGTAGCACATATGACAAAAGAAAGTTAATTAGAGTTAATGCTCTAGGTTCCTTGAATTGTTAAGGAGGGTTTTGAGCCTTTAAATTACTTTAAGACATACAGATGGCCAAAAAGCACACGAAAAGATGCTCAGTATCACTACCTGATACTGAGCTGCATGAGCTGCTTGTATATTTTGGAGATTAATCCTTTGTCAGTTGCTTCATTTGCAAATATTTTCTCCCACTCTGAAGGTTGTCTTTCATCTTGTTTATGGTTTCCTTTGCTGTGCAAAAGCTTTTAAGTTTCTTTAGGTCCCTTTTGTTTATTTTTGTTTTTATTTCCATTTCTCTAG
Source organism: Platanista minor (assembly GCA_004363435.1). Taxonomy (NCBI): domain Eukaryota; kingdom Metazoa; phylum Chordata; class Mammalia; order Artiodactyla; family Platanistidae; genus Platanista; species Platanista minor. Next base: position 21,820 of record RJWK010011346.1, on the reverse strand, counting down.
GAGGTGGGTCAAAAAGGATCTTGCTGTGATTTCTGTCATAGAGTGTTCTGCCTATGTTTTCCTCTAAGAGTTTTATAGTGTCTGGCCTTACATTTAGGTCTTTAATCCATTTTCAGTTTATTTTTGTGTATGGTTTAGAGAGTGTTCTAATTTCATTCTTTTACATGTAGCTGTCCAGTTTTCCCAGCACCACGTATTGAAGAGGATGTCTTTTCTTTCTCAAGATTGCTTTGGCTGTTCGGGGTCTTTTGTGTTCCCATACAAATTGTAAAATTTCTCGTTCTAGTTCTGTGAAAAATGCCACTGGTAGTTTGATAGGAATTGCGTTCATTCTGTAGATTGCTTTGGGTAGTATAATCATTTTCACAATGTTGATTCTTCCAATCCAGGAACATGGCATATCTCTCCATCTGTTTATATCATCTTTGATTTCTTTCATCAGTGTTTTGTAGTTTTCTGAGTACAGGTCTTTTACCTCCTTAGGTAGGTTTATTCCTAGGTATTTTATTCATTTTGTTGCAATGGTAAGTGGGAGTGTTTCCTTAATTTCTCTTTCTGACATTTTGTTGTTAGTGTATAGGAATGCAAGAGACTCCTGTGCATTAATTTTGTATCCTGCAACCTTACCAAATTCATTGATTAGTTCTAGTAGTTTTCTGGTGGCATCTTTAGGATTATCCATGTATAGTATCGTGTCATTGGCAAAGAGTGATAGTTTCACTTCTTCTTTTCCAATTTGTATTCCTTTTATTTCTTTTCTTCTCTGATTGCCGTGGCTAGGACTTCCAATACTATGGTGAATAATAGTGGCGAGAGTGGACATCCTTGACTTTTTCCTGATCTTAGAGGAAATGCTTTCAGTTTTTCACCATTGAGCATGATGTTTACTGTGGGTTTGTCGTATATGGCCTTTATTACGTTGAGGTAGGTTCCCTCTATGCCCACTTTCTGGAGAATTTTTATCATAAAAGTGGGTTGGATTTTGTCAAAAGCTTTTTCTGCATCTATTGAGATGATCATATGGTTTTTATTTTTAATTTGTTAATATGGTGTATCACATTGATTGTTTTGCATATACTGAAAAATCCTTGCATCCCTGGGATAAACCCCACTTGATCATGGTGTTTGATCCTTTTAATGTGCTGTTGGATTCTGTTTGCAAGTACTTTGTTGAGGACTTTTGCATCTATGTTCATCAGTGATATTGGTCTGTAATTTTCTTTTTTGTGTGATATCTTTGTATGGTTTTGGTATCACGGTGATGGTGGCCTTGTAGAATGAGTTTGGGAGTGTTGCTCCCTCTACAATTTTTTGGAAGAGTTTGAGAAGGATAGGAGTTAACTCTTCTCTAAATGTTTGGTAGAATTCGCCTGTGAAGCCGTCTGGTCCTGGACTTTTGTTTGTTGGAAGATTTTTAATTAAAGTTTCAATATCATTGCCTGTGATTGGTCTGTTTATATTTTCTAATTCTTCCTGGTTCGATCTTGGAAAGTTATGCCTTTATGTCTTTAAGTCTCTTATGATCTTTTGTATTTCTGTGGTGTCAGTTGTAATCTCTCCTTTTTCATTTCTAATTTTATTGATTTGAGTCCTCTCCCTTTTTTTCTTGATGAGTCTGGCTAAAGGTTTATCAATTTTGTTTAACTTCTCAAAGAACCAACTTTTAGTTTTATTGATCTTTGCTATTGTTTTTTTCATTTCTATTTATTTCTGCTCTGATCTTTATGAATTCTTTCCTTCTACTAACTTTGGGTTTTCTTTGTTTTTCTTTTCCTAGTTGCTTAAGATGTAAGGTTAGATTGTTTGAGATTTTTCTTGTTTCTTGAGTTGAGCTTGAATTGCTATAAACTTCCCTCTTAGAACTGCTTTTGCTGCGTCCCATAGGTTTTGGTTGTCGTGTTTTCATTGTCATCTGTTTCCAGGTATTTTTTTTATTCCTTCTTTGATTTCTTCAGTGATCTCTTGGTTATTTAGCAGAGCACTGTTTAGCCTCCAGGTATTTGTGTTTTTTACAGCTTTTTTCCTCTAATTGATTTCTAATCTCATAGCATTGTGGTTGGAAAAGATGCTTGATATGATTTCAATTTTCTTAAATTTTCCAAGGCTTGTTTTGTGACCCAAGATGTGATCTATTCTGGAGAATGTTCCATGTGCACTTGAGAAGAAAGTGTATTCTTCTGCTTCTGCATGGAATTTCATAAAGATATCAGTTAAGTCTATCTGGTCTGTTGTGTCATTCAAAGCTTCTGTTTCCTTAATTTCTGTCTGGATGATCTGTCTATTGGTGTGAATGGGGTGTTAAAGTCGCCCGCTATTATTGTGTTACTGTTGATCTCCCCTTTTATGGCTGTTAGCATTTGCCTCATGTATTGAGGTGCTCCTATGTTGGGGTGCGTAACTATTTATAATTGTTATGTTTGCTTCTTGGATTGATCCTTTGATCATCATGTAGTGTCCCTCCTTATCTCTGTAACAGTCTTTATTTTAAAGTCTATTTTATCTGATATGAGTATTGCTACTCCAGCTTTCTTGGGATTTCCATTTGCATGGAATATCTTTCCATCCCCTCACTTTACGTCTGTATGTGTTCCTAGGTCTGAAGTGGGTTTCTTTTAGACAGCATATATAAGGATCTTGTTTTTTGTATCCATTCAGCCAGTCTGTGTCTTTTGGTTGGAGGATTTAATCCATTTACATTCAATGTGATTATTGACATGTATGTTCCTATTACCATTTACTTGATTTAGGTTTGTTTTTGTGGATCTTTTTCTTCTCTTGTGTTTCCCGCTTAGAGAAGTTCCTTTAGCATTTGTTGTAAAGCTGGTTTGGTGTTACTGAATTTTCATAGCTCTTGCTTGTCTGTAAAGCTTTTGATTTCTTTGTCAAATCTGAATGAGATCCTTGCTGGGTAATCTTGCTTGTAGGTTTTTCCCTTTCATCACTTTAAATATATCCTGCCTCTCCCTTCTGGCCTGTATGGGGATTCCCCTGTTGTTATTTTTTGCTTTTCCCTTGCTGATTTTAATATTTTTTATTTGAATTTAATTTTTGTTAGTTTGATTAATATGTGTCTTGTTGTCTTTCTCCTAGGGTTTATCCTGTATGGGACTCTGTGCTTCCTGGACTTGAGTGGCTGTTTCCCTTCCCATGTTAGTGAAGTTTTCAACTATAATCTCTTCGAATATTTTCTCAGACCCTATCTCTTTCTCTTGTTCTTCTGGGACCCTTATAATTCGAACGTTTGTGCGTTTAGTGGTGTCCCAGATGTCTCTGAGTCTGCCCTCAATTCTTTTCATTCTTTTTTCTTTATTCTGCTTCCCGGCAGTTATTTCCACCATTTTATCTTCCAGCTCACTTACCTGTTATTCTGCTATTGATTCCTTCTAGAGTATTTTTAATTTCAGTTATTGAGTTGTTCATCACTGTTTGTTTGCTCTTTAGTTCATCTAGCTCCTTGTTAAACATTTCTTGTATTTTCTCCATTCTGTTTCTGAGATTTTGGCTCATCTTTGCTACCATTACTCTGAATTCTTTTTCAGGTAGGTTGACTATTTTGTCTTCATTTATTTGGTCTTGTAGGTTTTTACCTTGCTCCTTCGTCTGTAACATATTTTTTTGAGGCGTCCAGCACTGGAGTTTGCAGGCAGTTGGGTAGAGCCGGGTCTTGATGTTGAGTTCAGGACCTCTGGAAGGCCTCACTCCAATTAATATTCCCTGGGGTCTGAGGTTCTCTGTTATTCCAGCGGTTTGGACTCAGCACTGTGACCACAAGAGCTCAGACCTGACACCCGGCCTCTGAACCAAGATACCGCAAGCTGTGCAGCATGGCAAAAGAAAAAAAGAAGCAGTACAATAACAAAGAATAAAAAATGAAATAAAATTAGAAGGATAAAAAATATTTTAGGAAAAATAAAAATATAATCGAAACAACTGGTCTCTGGGGGTTCCTCCCATCCCCTTAGGTGTCCGTGGTCTCCCACTGGTGCCTGCTAGGTGCCCTAGTTGTGTGGAGATGTGAGTCCCGCATCCTCCTAGTCTGCCATCTTGACTCCACCCCCTCCACTTTAGTTCTTAAATTGGGTTCTCGTTGCTCAGTTGTTCATATCATGATTTATATCTTACATATATTAAAACAATCTTTTGTATATATCAAATATTACATTATAAAGATATTTTTAAAAGAGAGAGAAAAGGAGGTGAGGACATAGAAATAGCAAATGCAGACATCTTACCTAGAGTTTTACTATAAAGAACTGAAAGGGTTAAAGCCAGAAGGAGACATGGGAATAAGAAAGAATTCAACTTTTTGGTTTTATTTTTTAATATGGGAGAAAATACAGCATACAGTAGAAATGATACAAGCAACATGGGAATGACTGATGACGCAAGAGAGAAAAAGAGGATAATTACAAGAGCAGAGTCCTTGGATAAGAAAAAGGAAATCTGATCCAGCATGTAAGTGGAGGGGTCCATCTTACAACAGAGAAAGTTCACTTGTTTTAATAGATGGGAAGGCAGAGTAGATACAGTTAATATATCTGTTGATGGAAAGATGATGAAGTTCTCTTCTGAGTAGTTCTATTTTCTCTGTGAACTATGCAGCACGGTTATGCTTATAGTGATTGGGGTGGAGTGAAGCAGGGAGCACTGGAGTTTTGAGAAGAGAGAAGATGAGAAATTAACTTTAAGAGAAGGAGAGCAAACTCAACAAGGAAATGTAATGGGACATCCTCCTCCTTGATGCACATTCTACTGATTTTCCCCTACCTCACTGAGCACTCCTTATCATTCTCCTTTGCTAGATTTTTATCCTCTTCCTGACCTCTAAATATTGGAGTGCCTGAGCTCAGTCCTCAGATACAGTCTCTTCACTATGTTTCTATGTGAGCTCACCTAGTCACATGGCTTTAAATATCATCCATGTGCTAAGGACTCACAAATTGCTATCTGCAGCTCCTAACCTCTTCCAGGAGCTATAGACTTGTATATCCAACTGCTCATGTGACGTTTACACTTGGATGTCCAAAAGCCATGTTCAGCATGTCCAAAACAAAGTTTTTATTTTTCTGCCCATTTCTCTTTCTACTCAGTCTTCTACAGCTCAGTAGATGGCACTCATCCAGTTGCCCAGAGCAGAAAGCTAGATTTTTCCTTGATTTATCTTCTTCTCTTACCTCACACCCAATCCATCATCAACTTATAGTAATTCTACCTATAAAATATAATCCTTCTCAAATCCCAAATCTAATCCTTCTCACCACTACTACTACTGTAAGGCACTATCATCTCTTCTCCACATCGTTGCAATAGCTTCCCTGCCCCCAAAGTAGCTCCACTCCCACTCCCAGTCCATTCTCCACATGCAGCCAGAGTGATCTTTTAAAAGCATAAATCAATCTAAATGTCTACCAACAGAAGAATGGATAAAGGAGATGCAGTGCATATGGACAATGGAATATTACTCAACCATAAAAAAGAATGAAGTAATGCTGTTTGCAGCAACATGGATGGACCTAGAGATTGTCCTACTGAGTGAAGTAAGTCAGAAAGAGAAAGACAAATATCATATGATATTGCTTATGTGTGGAATCTAAAAAAAATGGTACAAATGAACTTATTTACAAAACAGAAATAGAGTCACAGATGTAAAAACTTATGGTTACAGTGGGGGGGGGGATAATTTGGGAGATTGGGAATGACATATACACACTACTGTATATAAAATAGATAACTAAAAATGACCTACTGTATAGCACAGGGAACTCTACTCAGTACTCTGTAATGGCCTACATGGGAAAAGAATCTAAAAAAGAGTGGATATATGTATATGTATAACTGATTCACTTTGCTGTACAGCAGAAACGAACACATTGTAAATCACCTATACTCCAATAAAAATGTTAAAAAATAGTAAAAGTGGTGGGAATGTGAATTGGTACAGCCACTATGGAGAACAGTATGGAGGTTCCTTAAAAAACTACAAATAGAACTACCATATGACCCAGCAATCCCACTGCTGGGCATATACCCTGAGAAAATCATAATTCAAAAAGAGCCATGTACCAAAATGTTCACTGCAGCTCTATTTACAATAGCCAGGAGATGGAAACAACCTAAGTGTCCATCATCAGATGAATGGATAAAGAAGACGTGTCACATATATACAATGGAATATTACTCAGCCATAAAAGGAAACGAAATGGAGTTATTTGTAGTGAGGTGGATGGACCTAGAGTCTGTCATACAGAGTGAAGTAAGTCAGAAAGAGAAAGACAAATACCGTATGCTAACACATATATATGGAATCTAAGAAAAAAAAGAAATGTGAAGAGCCTAGGGGCAGGATGGGAATAAGGACACAGACCTACTAGAGAATGGACTTGAGGACATGGGGAGGGGGAAGGGTAAGCTGTGACAAAGTGAGAGAGTGGCATGGACATATATACACTACCAAACACAAAATAGATAGCTAGTGGGAAGCAGCCGCATAGCACAGGGAGATCAGCTCGGTGCTTTGTGATCACCTGGATGGGTGGGATAGGGAGACGCAAGAGGGAGGAGATATGGGAACATATGTATATGTATAATTGATTCATTTTGTTATAAAGCAGAAACTAACACCATTGCAAAGCAATTATACTCCAATAAAGATGTTAAAAAAAAAAAAAAAGTAAAAGCATAAATCAGGTCACATACCCTCATGCTTAAATCTTCCCATGTTATCTATTGCATTCAGTACAAAATCCAGAGTCCTCACTCTGTTTATCTGGCCCTACATGATCTGGCCTTGGCTAGCTCCTTAACTACATCTCTCCATCACTCCCCCCACCTCTAACTTTGCTTCAGCCACATCAGAACTCTTAGCATTTCTAGCAGGTGTCAAGCTCATCTCTACTTCAGGGTCTTTGCATCGACTTTCAGTGGTGCCTCAGAAATTTTTAGGTTATTCATTCTTTTCATTAGAGTCCCAGTTAAATATCACCTCTTGAAGCTGGTGTTTTTATCCAAAAGAGCCCTACCCTCTTCATCTCTTTAATCTCCTTTATTTTTTCTTGATTGCATGAATGACATTCTGTTTTATATACTTTTTGTGTCTCTCCTACTAGAACTAAAGTTCTATGAAGGCAGAGACTGCCTTGTTCACCATTGTTAACTGTGAATAGTGGCCAGCAAAAAATTTTTGTTGGTTGAGTAAGTTCAAGGTCATTTCAAATAGCTTTGGAAATCACAATTAAATTCTCTTTCTAACTGGTAAATCTATCTTTTAAGTAATTTTGTTTGCATCAAGTTTATGGATTTATGGATTGTTGCACACTCTTAGGTCAGCTTGCTTCCTAGTAGAAGAATAATCTTTTCTTAAATTGACTTTCCAATGTGTAAAATAACACTCACTGAAAGATTTGCAAGTAAAGTACCTACAGAAATCACCATTTAGATGCAATTAGCTCATTCACTGCCATCATTTCAAATAGATTATAGCACTACCTTATTTGATAATGAACTTCCATTTACCATAAGAAAGCATAGTTCTGTGAAAGGTACCCTGGACTAGAAATTAAAACATTCAGAGTAGACAGCTTATTTAGTCCCTGATTAGTATATAAACCTAGAAAAGCTTCTCTTGCTTAATTCTATTGCCTCATCTGTTAAGTAGGAACAGATATGTCCTAATATAATTCCAAAGAATTCTCTATGGATAAGCATGAAGGAGTAGAATTATTGAAATAGGAGCTGTAAAATATTCTTTTTAACAAGATTATTACAGAAATTATTGAGATCCGTCAATGATTTCTATCTTTTTGAGTTTATAGGAAAAGTTCATAAAATTCCAAGGGAGTTTAATATAGATTTTGTAAGGTAGGAATAATTCTCATAGCAATAAACCACTTTTTTACCTAGTTTTAGCTTCTACTACTTTGAAAATAATTATGTCTCTGTATAAATAATATAGGAAGCGTATTGACAGAAATATTTTTTAGTTATCTTTGAGGCACCATAGAAAATAAGAGATGCTAAAATCTGCATGTGGGTGGCTGCCCTGATTTGCAAAAGGAAAGAGGATGGTTTCTGAATATTGAGTATAGTTTATATTCCAAACAAAATTATTAAGTGGATTACTAAGTGCAGAGCATATAAACCCTTCTTAAAAATGAAAGTGATGATTTCTAGAGACCCTCGTAGGTAAACTAAAAAATAAACTCATTCTTTTGTGTTTTTTTAAAAGATATCTTTTAAAAATATATATTTATTTATTTGGTTGCTCCAGGTCTTAGTTGCGGCAGGCGGGCTCCTTAGTTGTGGCATATGAACTCTTGGTTGCAGCATGCATGTGGGATCTATTTCCCTGATCAGGGATTGAACCCAGGCCCCCTGCATTGGGAGCTTGGAGTCTCATCCACTGCGCCACCAGGGAAGTCCCTAAACTCATTCTAACTTAGCCTCATTTTCTTTCTTTTCTCTCCTCCTCTTTATCTGTTTGTTCTTTGTTGTCTAAGCAGAAGGATAAGTCAGCTCAAGGCTATGGGAATAAATATACCTAGGGTTCAGCAAGTCAGTTTTGCTTTTCATTATACCTTAATAGTTTCAGAAATATGAGCTGGGTGATAGCACAATTAGATAAAATTATAACTGGCAAAGTTTAATCTCATAAAAAGAATAAATCTGTGATAACTCAGGGAGAGGTAGTTTTGAAACATTTTTATCAACTATTCAAGTTAAGATATAGCAATAATATTTAATCAAACATGTAAATGATTCAAATCTGAAAGAGATAATAAATGTTTCTCATCTCACTGAACGACATCACCATTCATCCAATTCAGTCCCCTCTCATCACTTGGAATAATGAAACTAAATTGCTGAAACAAATCCATCCAAAAATACAGTGGCTCAACAAAGATAGGAAATGATCTTCATAATGCATAAAAATGCAAAAGTGAGTAGAATAAAGCCAGCGGGGAGGCTCTGCTCTTCAAGGTCGTTCAAGAACCTAGGTTTCTTCTGCCAGCCCTTAAGTTGATGCTCAAGTCTCCATGGATGGAAACTGGATCATCTGCACCACATCCATGTTCCAGCCCATGAACAGGGCTTAGAGTCCAGGGCAAGCAGCCTTGACTTTTAGGAAGGGACTTGGTTGTTGGCCCAAATTTAGTCCATGGTCACATGTAACTGAAAGAGAGCCTGACAAAGACTCTAGCTGGGTTGTCATGTGTATGGCTCAAACTCAGGGTGGGACAGGTGGTACCATCTCTAGAAGAAATGAAGGGAAAATGGATACAGGGAATAATGAATGGTTTCTGACTTGCACGCCCCAAAATGCAATCTATCACCAAATTAAGTCTGTTTGCCTCCTATATATTTTTCACAAAAACACCCATTTGCCCATTTATCTCCATCTTTACTGCCACAGCCCTTGTCTGAGATATCATCACATCTCACCTGTTTTACTGCAATAGCTTCTTAACTGGTCTCCCTGCATTCATACTAGCCTTCGCTCCCAAATCAGTCATCTTCATTACAGTCAAAGGGATCATTTTTAAATGCAAATTTAATCATGTCATAACTATGATTAAAATCTTTCAATCGCTTCCCATTGCTCTTAGGAATCATTAATAAGAACTCTAAAGTCCCACATATTTGACCCTATTTTTCTCATATTTGATCTAAATTTCACTGTATTTGGCTGATATTCTTCATAATTGTTTATCTTTCTTATTTTCACTTGAACATAGTATTTTCTTCCCTGATTTTTATTCTTTGGGGATTTAGGGGAGGGTTAGTTTGTTTTATTGTTTTTATGAGTTTCAGGGAGGAAAGTAGCATTCAAATGGCTTTACTCCACCATCTTTAAGTAGAAGTGTCTGTAGCTATGAGTAAATGTTAACATGTGGAAGATGTGTCTGTTTATTCTGTGGCTTCATACCCCAGGAGAATGCTTGTCCTAGTTTAAGAAGCACCTTACAGGCTATTAAAAGAGAATTTCTCCCCAACAAAGCAGAGAATATCACAAAATAAACTAATTATCTGTGGCTTCACCAAGAGGCCCACACATTTTCTAATGAGAGAAACCACCTTTTAGAGCACACATGGGGGAAACAACATAGATCCTCAAGCCTATGAATAAGCACAGGTCTAAGATTATGGAACTGCGAATGCTGTCTGTTTGCCAAGGCTCTTGCCTCCAATTGCTTTTCTCCAAAAACTGTATAAACACCTGGCATCGTGACAGGCACATACTAGGTTCTCAAAAGGTTAATTCTCTCTTCTCCTTTTCATGCAAGAAGGAAAAAAAAAATGTTTGTAAAGAAAGCTTTATTAAGTAACCACCAAATGCTAGGCATGGTGAGAGATACCAGAGGTCCCAGTCTAGTGGGGAAGAAAGACGAGTAAACCCAAAAGGACAATCAGTACAAACAGTACTGTGATAGCAGAGGATGCTTTAAGAAACAAAAGTAGACCTTCTAATCTGTCATAAAATGGGAAGGTCAAGAAGGAGGAATGGGGGCTTCCCAGAGCAGGAGATGCCCAAGTCATACTGTCAGACTTACAGAACAAATAGTTACAAACCACAGAGAGGAGCAGGAGGAAAAGTATTCCCAGGAACGGAACAGCAACATTCTTATAAACAGACTAGAGACTAGACCATGGAATATTCAAAGAACTCTAAATTCAGTGAGATGGAACAAGAGAGTGGGAAGAAAACGGCACAAAATGAAGTTGGAGAAGAGTCAGGGACCGTTTCCTTTAATTCAATTCAACAAACATTTATTGAGCACCTACCATGTACTGAGCATTGAGAATACAAAGACTAAGATACAGTCCCTACTCTCAATAAGTTTATAATCTGGTGAATGAAACCAACACATAAACAGGGAATTTCAACATTACGTGATAAGTGAAATCATAGAGAAGGGCACTTAACTCACCCTAGGAGAGTTAAGAAAATACTCACCTTAGCCAAGTCTTAAAAAATGGGAAAGAGATAACCAAAGGACGGTGCCATAGAGTTAGAAAAAGTATTTTTTGGCAGAAGAAAAAATAAGTGCAGGCTTGGGGTGATAAACGTCATGCTGTGTAGGACGCCAAGCAAACATAAGTAGTTCAGTGTTTCTGGGGTACAAACCATGAAACAAATGTTTAGCCTTGAGACTGGAGGGAAAAGAAAGAGGAATTAATGCCCTGCTAAGAACCTTAAGCTTTATGCTATAGGTGACACAGAACTACTGAAGAGTTTTGATCTGGGAGAAACATACAATTATAGGCTGATCACTCTGATAATAGCATTGATAATGGATTTAAGGGAGTCCGGAGGCTTGGAGAACAATAAGAAAGCTATCATAGTAGTCCAATAAAGAGGTTCTGAGGGCTTGAACTAAGGTAGTTACATTATAGATGGATAGAGAGATGGAAACAAACTTAACAGATGGGGAGGTGAAATAAGAAGAGTTTAGTGATTAGAAATATGCAAATATGAGGGAAAAGAAATCAAGGATGACAACTAGTTTTCCAAAAATTAAGGAAGGAAATGCCTATTACATGTTGAACTTGTTTAAATTATATTTACTTATATTAGTCTGTAATCATAGTGAAGAAAGGGACTATTTATTTACCATTGCATTTCCAGTGCCTAGGCCAATGCCTTCATAAAGTATGCGCTCAAAAAATATATGTGGAATTAATGAGAAAAAGCAAAGGGCTGGTGGAAATGATGAGTTTGGTATTGAACATAATGAGCTTGAAGATATCTGTGAAATTTCCAAGTAGAAATTTCCAGTTGAAAATAATGTAGGTTTAGAGCTCAGGAAAGAGGTCCAAGAGAAAGATAGAAAATTAGATGCCATCTGAATAAGGTGAAGCTGTGGGAATGGATGAGCTTACAAAGTGAGAGGAGATATGGGCAAAGGATAGTCCCCTGGGGGTTTCACTTAAATAAAAGCTTCATTTTATTTGACCCAAGGATAAGGAAAGGTGAACAAATCATGCAAATCAAGATCCAAGAATTGTAAGGACCATCCACTCTGCACTCACTTTCTCAACCAGGAAATTCAGCAGTTTTCAGAAGTTACGTGACTTGCCCAAGTGACATAGCAGCCAGCACTGAAGTAACATAGCCCAGGTGCTTTGATTATAAATGGAATACCGGGGCTTCCCTGGTGGAGCAGTGGTTGAGAGTCCGCCTGCCGATGCGGGGGACACGGGTTTGTGCCCGGGTCTGGGAGGATCCCACATGCCGCGGAGCGGCTGGGCCCGTGAGCCATGGGCCGCTGAGCCTGTGCATCCGGAGCCTGTGCTCCACAACGGGAGAGGCCACAACAGAAAGAGGCCCGTGTACCGCAAACAAACAAACAATAAATGGAATACCTTTCCATTACTATTATTATTGTTATTGTTATTCCAGAATATCACCACACCATCATTAGAACTTTCAATGCACAGTGCAGGGGCAATAGTCCTGGTCTTTAAGGTGCCTAGAACATTTTAAATGTTCAACCAATATCACAGTAATTGTAACTTTAAAACATTCTTCTTATACACAAGTAGTGCTCAAGCATTGCTCTTAGACCCAAGCCATATAAGTATGAAATAATTCTTGGGAGAGTTGATTTTATAACTGGATTGTTCAGGTAGCAGGTGTTCTTGAGAGTAAGGGCAGCTGTATTAAAATTAACAGCTCTATATGCACAGAACATAAACTATACAAATCGGCCTCACCAAATATAAATTCTCTGAGCTCTTCTCTCCATCTGAATGAGCACTGCAGCAGCAGCTCTGAACATTTGCTCTTAAACTCTGGAATGCTAGCTACAAACAGGGTTTGTAACGTTATGATAATGAGAAGCCGTATTTTAAAAGAGATCATTATTAAAGTGCTCTGCCTTAATTTGGAGTTGCCTTCCTATTTCCGCCCAACTTTATTTGGAATGAGTTGCAATTTCTAACCTACGACCAGTAACAGAAGCTCTATGTGATTAAGACAATAAATATATTCACAAAATGTAAACGCAGCCTTTGGGGCTTTAAACATCTGCTCTGAAAATAAAACTTTTAAAAACACACAGTCGTGGGCAAAATGAAACCTTTCTTCCAAGACTTTTTTTATGGAACTGAAAGGTCTGATATACAAATAGTGGTCTCTTCCCAAACACAACACGTAGATTTAAGCTAATTCACATGTGATATTGGTCAATTATCTGAGTTTTTATACAGTTGCACGGCACTCAGAGTCCTTTGGACTGCTTTAGACAGAATTTTTCAATGGGGCTAAAACTCTTCATTCAAGATTTCAGTTATAACAAGGTCTAGATACTGAAATTGAAATATCCAAACTCTGTTAGTTTTATTACTTTTTTTTCTTTTATTGTCAATGTTCTCACAATAGGAGCAACCTCAGGTCAACATTTAGTAAATCTTTGACCCATTTCACTTTCCCACCCTAGAAATGTAAGACAGGTGAAGAAACAGCTTGTATTCAACTCTCTCCTAGTTGGATAAGTCATTCAGTATCAGCCAGGAATTTGAATGGTTTTTCCATCCCTACATACCTCATTATCTCCTTTAAAATCAGTCTGACATCCTTGGAAAATTACATAAAATATGGGAAAAGTTTTACAGATATTTATCAACACAACATCAATAATAGAGAAAAAAACTAGAAGCAGCCCAATGTCCAAGAATAAGGGAATGATTACATAAAGGCTGATATATTGATTAAATACAATATCATGCACCATTTAGAAAAATAGTTACACAGGATTATATAGCTACATGAAAAATGCTGCTGGTATAACAAGTCTTCACATAAACCAAACAAAGTCCATTCTCTGATGCTTTAATTGAATCCACAGAGAGTAGAGTACATCACTACTATATATCATGTTTGAAAACAGTTTTTAAATTGTTCCCTGATAGTTTTCATCTCTGACAGTTTGCACCTGCACCCTTCTATCCATGAGACAATATTATTTAGGTAAGCTCCTTCACACATATTATTTTATTGAATCCTTTAAAAATCCAAAAAGGTAAATAATATTCTTAGCTTGCTATGGTAGTTATTATTATTAATATTATTATGAGTGGTTTACCCCAAGACATTAGGTATACTTAATTGCCTCTTAAGGATCCCACTGCTACAAGTCAACCAGTCACCAAGTATTACTTGCTACACTGACTAAATACCTCCTTTTCTAGCAAAAGGAAATTCTAGATCAGCACTGTCCAGTTGAAATTGGACAAGGCAAGGCACACATGTAAGCCATGTATGTAATTTTAAGTTTTCTAGTAACTGCATTAAAAAAGTAAGAAGAAATAGATGAAATTGATTTTAATATCTTTAACCCGGTATGTCCCAAATATCATCATTTTCAAGTTGTAATCAATATTAAAACTACTAAAGAAATATTTTTAAGTCTTTTTTTACTAAATCTTTGAAGTCTACCCTGTGTTTTACATTTATAGCTCATCTCAATTCAGATTCACCACATTTGAGGTGCTCAGTAGCCACACATGGCTAGGAGCTTCCATCTTGGACAGCACAGCTGAAGACTGAGTGATTGATGACAGAATGTTGAAAATACCTGTATAAGATATACTGCAACATAATAAGCATTATTCTGTAACACCATGTGCCATTTAAGACAATAATACCATTTATGTAATTCAAAAGTAGATTTTATTACCATTCCCAACTGAAATCATAATGATATTTTTCCATTTTCTTTTTGTGATATTATTCTGAAACCAATATGTTTGTAACTTAGTGAAGAAACTAACAAATGTTATGGACTATAATGGAATAAAAATGTTATGCCATTGGGGTAACATGTCCTGGTTATGAGACAAATAAAAAGTAGTCAGTGTATCCAGCCTATCACAATGAAACATCGCAGTTCAAAGGGAGGGGGCCTTCAAGGATGAGTGATCTGACTATCCACACCTCCCTTCCGGGGAGACTGTGCAACCCGCCACTGCCAGGGTCCCGGGATCCAGGGACAACTTCCCCGGGAGAACGCATGGAACGCCTCAGGCTGGTGCAACCTCACTCCGGCCTCTGCCGCTGCAGGCTCGCCCCGCATCTGTACCCCTCCCTCCCCCCGGCCTGAGTGAGCCAGAGCCCCCAAATCAGCGGCTCCTTTAACCCCATCCTGTCTGAGCAAAGAACAGACGCCCTGAGGGGACCTACACACAGAGGCGGGGCCAAATGCAAAGCTGAGCCCCGGGAGCTGTGTGAACAAAGAAGACAAAGGGAAAGCTCTCCCAGCAGCCTCAGGAGCAGCGGATTAAATCCCCACAATCAACTTGATGTACCCTGCATCTGTGGAATACCTGAATAGACAATGAATCATCCCAAATTGAGGAGGTGGACTTTGGGAGCAATGATATACATATTTTTTTCCCCTTTTTCTCTTTTTGTGAGTGTGTATGTGTATGCTTCTGTGTGTGATTTTGTCTGTATAGCTTTGCTTTTACCACTTGTCCTAGGGTTCTGTCTGTCCATTTTTTTGCTTTGTTTTGTTTTTTATTACTTAAAAAATTTTTTTCTTAATAATTATTTTTTATTTTAATAACTTTATTTTATTTTATTTTATTTTATCTTCTATTTTCTTTCTTTCGTTTTTTCCTCCCTTTTATTCTGAGCCATGTGGAGGATAGGCTCTTGGTGCTCCAGCCAGGCATCAGGGCTGTGCCACTGAGGTGGCAGAGCCAAGTTCAGAACTCTGGTTAACAAGAGACCTCCCAGCTCCTCATAATATCAAATGGGGAAAATCTCCCAGAGATCTCCATCTCAACGCCAAGACGCAGCTCCACTCAACGACCAGCAAGCTATAGTGCAGGGCACCCTATGCCAGACAACTAGCAAGACGGGAACACGATCCCATCCATTAGCAGAGAGGCTGCATAAAATCATAATAAGGCCACAGACACCCCAAAACACAGCACCAGACGTGGAGCTGCCCACCAGAAAGACAAGATTCAGCCTCATCCACCAGAACACAGGCACTACTCCCCTCCACCAGGAAGACTACACAACCCACTGAACCAAACTTACCCACTGGGGACAGACACCAAAAACAACGGGAACTACGAACCTGCAGCCTGCGAAAAGGAGACCCCAAACACAGTAAGTTAAACAAAATGAGAAGACAGAGAAACACACAGCAGATGAAGGAGCAAGGCAAAAACCCACCAGACCCAACAAATGAAGAGGAAATAGGCAGTCTATCTGAAAAAGAATTCAGAATAATGATAGTAAAGATGATCCAAAATCTAGGAAATAGAATGGAGAAAATACAAGAAACGTTTAACAAGGACCCAGAAGAACTAAAGAGCAAACAAACAGTGATGAACAACACAATAAGTGAAATAAAAAATTCTCTAGAAGGGATCAATAGCACAAAAATTGAGGCAGAAGAACAGATAAGTGACCTGGAAGATAAAATAGTGGAAATAACTACTGCAGAGCAGAATAAAGAAAAAAGAATGAAAAGAATTGAGGACAGTCTCAGAGACCTCTGGGACAACATTAAACGCAACAACATTCGAATTATAGGGGTCTCAGAAGAAGAACCAAAACCAGACAAGGATATCACAAAGAAAGAAAACTACAGGCCAAAATCACTGATGAACATAGATGCAAAAATCCTCAACAAAATACTAGCAAACAGAATGCAACAGCACATTAAGAGGATCATACACTACGATCAAGTGGGGTTTATCCCAGGAAGGCAAGACTTCTTCAATATACGCAAATCACTCAAAGTGATAGACCATATCAACAAATTGAAGGAGAAAAACCATATGATCATCTCAATAGATGCAGAGAAAGCTTTCAACAAAATTCAACACCCATTTATGGTAAAAGCCCTGCAGAAAGTAGGCACAGAGGGAACTTTCCTCAACATAATAAAGGCCATATATGACAAACCCACAGCCAACATCATCCTCGATGGTGAAAAACTGAAACCATTTCCACTAAGATCAGGAACAAGACAAGGTTGCCCACTCTCACCACTATTATTCAACGTAGTTTTGGAAGTTTTAGCCACAGGAATCAGAGAAGAAAAAGAAATAAAACGAATCCAAATTGGAAAAGAAGATGTAAAGCTGTCACTGTTGGCAGATGACATGATACTATACATACAGAATCCTAAAGATACTACCAGAAAACTACAAGAGCTAATCAATGAATTTGGTAAAGTAGCAAGATACAAAATTAATGCACAGAAATCTCTTGCATTCCTATACACGAATGATGAAAAATCTGAAAGTGAAATTAATGAAACACTCCCATTTACCATTGCAACAAAAAGAATAAAATATCTAGGAATAAACCTACCTAAGGAGACAAAAGACCTGTATGCAGAAAATTATAGGACACTGATGAAAGAAATTAAAGATGATACAAATAGATGGAGAGATAGACCATGTTCTTGGATTGGAAGAATCAACATTGTGAAAATCACTCTACTACCCAAAGCAATCAACAGATTCAATGCAATTGCTATCAAACTACCACTGGCATTTTTCACAGAAGTAGAACAAAAAACTTCACAATTTGTATGGGAACACAAAAGACCCCAAATAGCCAAAGCAATCTTGAGAAAGAAAAACGAAGCTGGAGGAAGCAGGCTCCCTGACTTCGGACTATACTACAAAGCTATAGTAATCAAGACAGTATGGTACTGGCACAGAAACAGAAATATAGATCAATGGAACAGGACAGAAAGCCCAGAGAAAAACCCACGCACATATGGGCACCTTATCTTTGATAAAGGAGGCAAGAATATACAGTAAAGAAAAGACAGCCTCTTCAATAAGTGGTGCTGGGAAAACTGGACAGCTACATGTAAAAGAATGAAATTAGAACACTCCCTCACACCATACACAAAAATAAACTCAAAATGGATTAAAGATCTAAATGTAAGGCCGGACACCATCAAACTCTTATAGGAAAACATAGGCAGAACACTCTATGACATAAATCACAGCAAGATCCTTTTTGACCCACCTCTTAGAGAAAGGGAAATAAAAACAAAAATAAACAAATGGGACCTAATGAAACTTCAAAGCTTTTGCACAGCAAAGGAAACCATAACCAAGACCAAAAGACAACCCTCAGAATGGGAGAAAATATTTGCCAATGAAGCAACTGACCAAGGATTAATCTCCAAAATTTAGAAACAGCTCATGCAGCTCAATATTAAAAAAGCAAACAACCCAATCCAAAAATGGGCAGAAGACCTAAACAGACATTTCTCCAAAGAAGGTATACAGATTGCCAACATACACATGAAAGAATGCTCAACATCATTAATCATTAGAGAAATGCAAATCAAAACTACAATGAGATATCATCTCACACTGGTCGGAATGGCCATCATCAAAAAATCTACAAACAATAAATGCTGGAGAGGGTGTGGAGAAAAGGGAACCCTCTTGCACTGTTGGTGGGAATGCAAATTGATACAGCCACTATGGAGAACAGTATGGACATTCCTTAAAAAACTAAGAATACAACTACCGTATGACCCAGCAATTCCACTACTGGGCATATACCCTGAGAAAACCATAATTCAAAAAGAGTCATGTACCAAAATGTTCATGGCAGCTCTAGTTACAATAGCCGGGACATGGAAGCAACCTAAGTGTCCATCAACAGATGAATGGATAGAGAAGGTGTGGCACATGTATACAATGGAATATTATTCAGCCATAAAAAGGAACGAAACTGAGCTATTTGTAGTAGGGTGGATGGACCTAGAGACTGTCATACAGAGTAAAGTAAGTCAGAAAGAGAAAAACAAATACTGTATGCTAACACATATACACGGAATCTATAAAGAATTTAAAAAGACATGAAGAACCTAGGGGCAAGATGGGAATAAAGATGCAGACCTACTAGAGAATGGACTTGAGGATACAGGAAGGGGGACGGGTAAGCTGGGACAAAGTGAGAGAGTGGATGGACATATATATACACTACCAAACGTAAAATAGATAGCTAGTGGGAAGCAGCTGCATAGCACAGGGAGATCAGCTCAGTGCTTTGTGACCACCTAGATTGGTGGGATAGGGATGGTGGGAGGGAGGGAGATGCAAGAGGGAAGAGGTATGGGGACATGTATATGTATAACTGATTCACTTTGTTATAAAGCAGAAACTAACACACCATTGTAAAGCAATTATACTCCAATAAAGATGTTAAAAAAACAAAAGAATCGAGAGAAATAAGGAAGCCAGGTGGAGACATGAGGCTGGAGGGTGAGTAAGGGAATCCTGCAGCCTCTTGTAAGCTAAGGAGTGTGAACTTGATCTTCACAGAGATGGAGAGCTTCTGAGTGACTGCTTTTGCTTTGACCTCCCACCTTTCGGGGCTTTCTAGCTCTCTAATTCCTTGAAAACCCTAGAACTAAAGCATTCTACAAGGGCTTCCAGGGAAAAACACCAACAACTAATTAAGCACCATAGCTTCAAATACAACGGAAAAAGGGAACAAAAAAAGGCTCAGATTCATTCACTGAACCTGGAAAGCTAGTATTTTCTCAGTGATTCCTAGATCTACTTTTTTTCCCTTTTTTATGGCCTGGCTGGGGTTTCTTTGGAGTTTCATAAAATTAATGGCGGGTATCATCTCATTACAGGGCAAGTCTAGGGCACATTTCTCATCGTTGCTTGAATCCCTGCCTTAAAGGGGATCCCCAGGATAGAAATCTTTCTGAGATATGGAATGTTGTTCTATTTGAGGCCTTCCTTTCAACGAGTGAATGTTGTTTCAGACCCCTCTCTCCAGCTACTACACGCACACAGACACACCCATGAATAAAGGGCAACAGGAACGGCTGGGGGAATGGCATAGGCAGCTCTCAGAATCATTCTCACGAAATCCTTTGTCTCCCACTGATGGCCAGGAGAGCATAATCCCTCCATCAGTCATCCTCTTGAGAGGCTGCAGACATAGCTAATGCCTCTCTTTCAGATACTGGTCTTCTGTTTGTTTGTTCGGTTGGTTTGGTTTGATTTCTTTTCTAATTTGTTCCAGTACCCTCTGTGTCTTATTAATTTTCTTCTGCTTACTGTCTTAGACTGGCGGCTTCTGCTCAGCTCAGTCTCTAAACCCTTCGAGTCATTGCTTAAGTCCATTTACTCTTATTCTATCCTCAAGAAAGATCCAAAAAAGCTAGGTAACACCCTCTGTCCATAAATTCTGCACAGTCCTAAGAACCATAGCCAAGGAGTCACTAAGCCTTTTCTTCCCTGTTTTGTATTTGTAATGCCATTTTCTAATCATTCTTAGTTTCCAGCCCTGAATCTCTTTTGTGGCGTGTCCTGGTAAGTCCACTCAGGTTCTTCACATACCCACAAAGCAGGATTGGGAAAGATTAGACACCATATTCTAGTAGGGCTCTAGCTCTTTGGGATAATGGGCAGAACAACTATCCCTGAGTTTAAAAAAATAGTGAAACAACATGATGCCAAAGGGAACTGAATAATGAGGCTCGCTGGGCATTTATTCTTCCTGCTCCTATGCCTCTGGGAACAGAGCTCTCAAACAAGACAAAGGAGCAGAACTAGAATAAAAAGTCTGGCAAAATTAAGGTATCTTTAGGGTGAACCATGCAGGGAGAAGCGTGCAGAGCACCTGTCTGTAGCACATTTCTGAGCCAGTAATGTGTATCAACTTCATTCATTCTTCTGAGAAGAAAGCCAAGGCATTTTTAAATGCAGAGTTGTTTAGCCTTGGCACTCATTCTGCAGAGTTAATAACATTTTTGAGGGTTCATTAATCTCCACAAGTCTGAAAAAAATATACATTTTCGTGTTCTTGCTCTCCAGCTACCATCTTTACAGTATATTTTTACATAAATAATTGGTCATGGCTCAAATTAAAATATCTCTGACAATTATCAAGCAGGCTAAGGGTTTTTGAGCCTGTGCTGGGATGAGAGATATCAGCACCCGAGGGTGCCCCCAGACCATGTGTTATCTTACGATAACATTCAACTCACTTCTTTCTAGGCTGATGAAGTGTAACTTTTTCATCTGTCGAAAGGACTGTGTTCTGTCTAGATAATATTCCCTTGCTGAAAGGTTAGTCTCAATAGAATTTTTCCCATTAAAGTATAAATGTGGTATGTATGAGGACTAGGTTTCGTGTCCCTGGCAACCTGGGTGTCCTCAAAAGCATTGCAATCCCGTCCTCATATCACAAGTCCTGTAATGCTTCACAGACCACTGTGTCCTCTATATTCAAATCCTTCTCCTCATAGACTAACAAGTGGCAAGCCTTATAATCTGTCTTTGTGGCATGCACTAAAGACCTCTGGTGTGATGAACTGTCATCTCCCTCAACCTCAAAGGTAACTGGCTATAAAACTGTTTTATGTTCCTAGTATTCCTAGTCCTCGAGTAAAACTACTAGCTGTAATTCAATGTTGGCAATGCGGTATTATTCATAAAGCATTCAAACTGTACCTTCCAGTTTTAGAATGCCACCAGACCTTCCTGACTGAATTACAGTCTAGTGAATTCTGCTGGGTGTCCTTTTTTCTGCATGAAAATTACTCACAAGCATTTCCCAACATCTCCAGGGCCTACAGGGAAGTTCCAAAGGGGAGCAACACTTTGCAACATCCTTCAAAAACTTCTTCAGGGATGTTCAAAAGCCACGAAGTAGATAAAACTGTTTAATGCTGGTTAAAAACTAATAGACAAGGTCCTACTGTCTAGCACAGGGAACCATATTCAATATCCTGTGATAAACCACAATGGAAAAGAATATTTTAAAAAAGAATGTGTGTGTGTGTGTGTGTGTGTGTGTGTGTGT
>RJWK010011345.1:20697-42169 GCA_004363435.1 Platanista minor | reverse complement strand
AAAAAAAAAAAAAAAAAAAAAAAAAGAAAAGGTAGCACTCCATGCTCTAAAGTGCTATTCTGTATAGGTTTCTCTGCTTGTCCATCTTTTTTTTCCTCCTTTTTGACTTTGAGGAGCTTGTCAGCAATACAACAAGGTACTGATCTAGAACAGGATTTATAAACAGCAACACTACTGGCTTTTGGGCTGGATAATTCTGTTATGGGAGGATGTCCTGTGCATTGTAGGGATGTTTAGTAGTGCCCCTGACCTTCACCTGCTAGATGCAAGTAGCAATCCCTCCACAGGTTGTTACAAACCAAAACGGTCTCCATACACTGAAAAGCATCCGCTAGGGGACAGAAACACCCCTAGTTGAGAACCGCGGACCTGAGAGCTCCAAGCCCCCCCCAATAGCTCTGAAATTCCATAATCCAGAAACAAATTCTTTGTACATATTTCAAATAAATTAAGTCACAATTATTACCGCTTTAAGAAATGAGTTTCATATACATTTTCATGCTAAACAGTATAAAGCTAGTTGCTCTGCCTTTAATTGTCACTTTAATTCATCAAAATAGATTTACATTAGGAAGGTAAATTTTTATTTACTTCATGCCACTAATATTTAATACAAAGGAGATTACAAAAATAAGGCAGAAATTGCTCAAAGTAGATTTTTAAAAATAGAACACAAACATGTCAAGTGAGAACTCTGCTTACACCTAATAAAGCAATACGTAAACATTAACAAACCTCCATTTACTTGACTTTTCCGTCTTACTCGAGATATCTGTTTGTTAGGCTTTTCTCCTGCTCTTGGTGTTGATGTGATCAAATTATTATCTATATCACGTTCAATTCTACTCCGTTTTGAAGGATTTTCTCTCTCTTCCTTAAGATATAAGAGGGAAAAACATGCATTGAACAGAGTCATTCTGCTTTACCCTTTTTTTTTTTTGCCACACCACGCAGCTTGTGAGATCTCAGTGAAAGCACCAAGTCCTAACCACTGAACCGCCAGGGAATTCCCTACAGGTTACACTTTTAAAATGATAAAAATATGACATGCACCCCCATGTTCACTGCATTATTTACAATAGCCAATTTTATCCATTATCAACTGATGGACACTTAGATATGGTTGTTTCCATATCTTGGCTACTGTAAATAATGCAATGAATATATATATATATATATATATGCATATAACACACACACATATACATACATACATAAACAATGGAATATTATTCAGCCATAAAAAAGAATCAACTCTTGCCACTTGCAACAACATGGATAAACCTAAAGGGCATTACACTAAGTGAGAAAAGTCAGACAGAGAAAGACAAATACCATATGATCTCACTTTCATGTGGAATTCAAAAACAAAAACAAACAAAAAACAAAAACAGCAAGTTCACAGATACAGAGAACAGACTGGTGGTTGCCAGAGGCAGGGAGTTGGGGATGAATGAAATGGGTGATAGGTGTTAAAAGGTACAAAAGATTATAAAATAAATAAGTCACAGTGATATAACGTACAGCATGGTGACTACAGTTAATAATACTGTATTGCATATATGAAAATTGCTGTGAGAGTAAATCTTAAAAGTTATCAGAGAAAAAAATTCTGTAACTACGTATGCTGACAGATTTTAACTAAACTTATTGTGGTAATCATTTTGCAATATATAAAAATACTGAATCAGACTTCCCCAGCGGTCCAGTGGTTAAGATTCTGCATTTCCACTGCAGGGGCGCAGGTTCCATCCCCAGTCAGGGAGCTAAGATTCCACATACCGTGTGGCACAACCAAAAAACAAATTGAATCATGCTATGTATCTGAAACTAATATAATGCTGTATGTCAACTATGCTCAGATTTTTAAAAATATAAACTATGTTGTAATATGCTTTCTCCTCTTTTTTCATATCCAGGAGAAACAAACAGAATTAATACCTAACAGTAGAAGAAAACACAGAAAAAATCTGACAGAGTAGTAAGAGTATTTATTAACGTTATTACAATACACAAATATAATTACAGCATCCTCACAATTCAGATTCTTTCCCCAGGGTCCATTAAATTTTCATGCTACTGAAATACTGAATCTCACAATGTGGTCTAAGTTTCCAGCAATTCTCCTTACTTTTAGAATTACTCAAAAGAACAGGGGTCATTTCCTTGAGCAAACCCCACTGGAATTTGCTGGCATTATCACATAGTGACAAAAATGACACAAAATTAACAGGGTCTGCCACTGCCACACACCTAATGTCAATTCTCAGAATGTCCAAATCAACACTAAGGAGTCTACTCCTTAACAAAGCTCTCTATTCATTTCCTTATATGGGGCAAATCCACATGAACAGTTTACACTATTTTTGCAATACAGACTTAAGATAGTTTGACTTAAAGATTTTTTTACTTTACAGTGATGTGAAAGCAATAAATATTCAGTAGAAACTGTACTTAGAATTTTGAATTTTGGTCTTTTCTCGGGCTAGCCATTTGCAGGTACTATACTCTCTTGTGATGCTAGGCAGCGGCAGCAGTGAGCCACAGTGAGCCACAGCTCAAAGCCAGACACTTGATCATGAGGGTAAATAACTGACACACTTATAACCATTCTGTATCCATGCAACTATTGTTTTTCGCTTTCAGTATTCAATCAATTACATAAGCCATTCAACACTTGTGATTTTGCCCAACTGTAACCTAATGTAAGTGTTCTGAGCATGTTTAAGGTAGGCTGGGCTAAGCTATGATGTCCATCCAGTAGACTAAGCGTCTTAAGTGCATTTTCAGCTTACAACATTTTCAACTTACAATGGGTTTATCAGGACTTAACTAAAATATTATACTCCATGCAATAACTTGATTTTTCTCCATTTATACATCCATCTTCCTTATCTGTACAATTTTTCTAGAGTCATCCATCACATGAGCAATCTTCTTGCATTACTGTAATAATGGCCTATAATTCCTTGCTGTTTTAATGAAAGTACCTGAAATCTTTTGATAAGGATTAGATTTCTCCACAACAAATAATAATACAGTACACTACTATGCATTTTCTGTAAGTTGAATATTATTATTTCTGAAACAAAACTTGGTATTGTAAATGGCCAAAATTACAATTCTCTACCAGGATCAAGATAGAAAAAAGATAATACTGTAAGTATCATCCAATACAGAATTTTACATTTACTCACCAGTTTCTCTAATTGTTCATCAAAACAATCTCATTAGCACAAAATAAAGCCTCAGTGATCCACAACATAATTCCTCAAATTTTTACTATTATTCCCCTGCATTTAAAAATGATGAATAGGAAGCCTCAAATCCCAAACACTGGATCTTTATTACAGGAGAATTATAGGGGCTTTTTATAAAGTCCTTCAAGAACAGAAACAATGCTGTAAAGCCTCACTACACTAAGCTCCAGCATTTTCTTGAAGTCTCTTAGTACATCTGGTATAATGTAAATACATACATACATTCCTGGAAGCTTTGCACTCTGCAACCCTAAAAATAGCAAGGCTTGCGGGGAAAATAAAATGGGTCCAGAAGGTTAGAGAGGGGTACACTGGGGCAGATCAGCCAATGCCCCTGTAACTCTGTAACCACAGCACTAAGAAAACCAATGATTGGGACCTCTAGAGATAACTTGCACAACACAGTTAAGCAGCTAAAAGCAGCTGAAATGCTTCCTCAGAGCTTAATAAAAGGTATTAAAAACAAAGAAGTAGAGGGGCTTCCCTGGTGGCGCAGTGGTTGGGAGTCCGCCTGCCGATGCAGGGAACACGGGTTCGTGCCCCGGTCCGGGAGGATCCCACATGCCGCGGAGCGGCTGGGCCCGTGAGCCATGACCGCTGTGCCCACGTGTCCGGAGCCTGGGCTCCGCAACGGGAGAGGCCGCAGCGGTGGGAGGCCCGCGTACCGCAAAACAACAAAACAAAAAAACCAAAGAAGTAGAAACAAGGGTTTATGGGAGCTGAGAAGTGGAGCTTTAAGCCAGGAAGACTGCTAAAATGGACACAAAAGGAAATGCACACTGCCATATGAAGAGTCCCTGCTAGACCAGGGTGTACCTCTCTTGAGAGGGAACCCCTGACACAGCTTACCACTTTTAATTAAAAACTCTGTGTGCAGTATAAAATTCTACCCCCATTATTCAGGATCCCCCTGTCCAGTTTAGAAAAAATCATGTATAAACCAAAACCCACCCATGTTATACTGAAACTACTTCCCTATTTACCAACAGTATATAAGCTAACTGACAATATGGAGGTACGACATATAACAGAAAAGGTTATACTGTGGTCAATTGAGAATATATTCAAATACTTAAGCTTACATCTCTAAAGAGAAAGAGGAAGCTGTTAAGATCAGGATTAAAGGTCTGCAGTCATTGACAGTAAAATTCTATCCTTCAGAATAATGCATTCAAATGTCTGATGACGCTCCAATTCTGAAACATGTCACCAAATCCTACTCTTCCTTAAACATTCAAGTATATAATTTGGGGACATTTTTGGATATAGTATGATTTTTAGAAGAGGAACTAGAAAAAACATTTCTAAGATTTCTACATTACTGTACAAGTTATTTTTAAAAATTTAATAACCCTACACTGTCTTGCCTGGAATTTGTATTTTTCAAAGTTGTCTCTAAGATAGGCTTTTAAAGGGAAAATCTTGGGAAGGTCGTATTCTTTTTTTTTTTTTTTGCAGTAGGCGGGCCTCTCACTGTTGTGGCCTCTCCCGTTGCAGAGCACAGGCTCTGGACGCGCAGGCTCAGTGGCCACGGCTCACAGGCCCAGCCGCTCCGCGGCATGTGGGATCTTCCCGGACTGGGGCACGAACCAGTGTCCCCTGCATTGGTAGGCGGACTCTCAACCACTGCGCCACCAGGGAAGCCCGGGAAGGTCGTATTCTTAACTCTCTGAATCTCAAAGGAAAAATACGGAGACTAAAGAGGAAACAAAACCCCAAAAGCCAATTTACAACAAAAGCAGGAAACAAGGTTTCTCCCCCAAACTCCAAGCAGATGAGAACAAACCAACAGCCATAACACTGGAGTAACCATCTGTACCAGTGCAGAAGAAAGCAAAGGAATGCAACATGGCATGTGACACATCTGAGAACAGGAGAAGCCCGAAACAGCTAACAGGTAGATATTCAACTGAAAGCATGGCACGCCAATTTAATGACAACAGATGAAATAAGAGGGACTTTCCTGGTGGTCCAGTGGTTAAGACTCTGTACTTCCACTGCAGCGGGTGTGGATTCGATCAGGGAACTAAGATCCCACGTGCCGCGCAGTGTGGCCAAAAAAAAAAAAAAAAAAAAATACACAAGAGGACAAAAATTATACCTTTATTTCAAAAAAGACAAAAAAAGTTAAGAAAGTGATGTGACATACATCAGAGTTAGAAAAAACTCAGTAACAGAACAAAATAATTAGAAATAAGAGAAAAAAATTTTGGAAATAACGACTAAACTAGAACAAACATAAAAGTTAGTAAATAAAGTAGATTATGCCTTAAAGAGAGAGAGAAGGTAAAATGGGGGAAGGGGGCTGGATTTTAAGACATCAAAATGTGACAAGCACTGAATATGGACAAAGAAGATCCAACAGACAGAAAACAGTAGGCCCTGAGACGGAAGCCAAAACAAGAGCATATCAGAAAGTTTTCCTCAAATAAAATATCTGAAATTACATACTGAAAGAGTACACTTTTTTTTTGTTTTTTTTGTTTTTTTTTTGGCTGCAACCACTGTGCAGCTTGTGCAATCTTAGTTCCCCAACAAGAAACTGAACCCGGGCCCTCGGCAGTGAAAGTTTGGAGTCCTAACCACTGGACCACCAGGAAATTCCCAGAGTATACTGTTTAACTAAAACTATCAACCCAGAAAAACAACTACCAAGATCCTAAACTTAACAGAATTTAAAGAAAAAAAATCCTTTGGAGAACAAGGCAAAATCCATGTATCTACATAGGGAAAATTAGAGTACCATCAAACTTTGAAAGCAATGCTTTTTATGCTGGAAGAAAATGGAATAACATTTTAAAAAATCAAGAAGAGAAACTGTGAGACAAGGATTTCATATTCAGGAAAACTGATTTTTAAGCATAGAACTCAGATAATATGCCCATGAGTGCTTCATGTGGCATCTATCAGAAAATGAGCTTTCGACAACAAAAATGACTACAGACCATAACTAGAGGACTGAGGATAAGCATTAAACATACAGAACCCAGGTAGAACCTGTGTAAGATAAATGAAGATTAAGAAAGTATGTAGGGCTTCCCTGGTGGCGCAGTGGTTAGGAATCTGCCTGCCAACGCAGGGAACACGAGTTCGAGCCCTGGTCTGGGAGGATCCCACATGCCGTGGAGCAACTAAGCCCATGAACCACAACTACTGAGCCTGCGCGTCTGGAGCCTGTGCTCCAGAACAGCAGAGGCCACGACAGTAAGAGGTCCGTGCACCGCGATGAAGAGTGGCCCCCCGCTCGCCGCAACTGGAGAAAGCCCTCACACAGAAACGAAGACCCAACACAGCAAAATAAATAAATAAATAAATAAATAAATAAATAAATAAATAAATACATACTTTATCAGACCACGTGTTGTAATTAAAAAAAAAAAAAAAAAGATAGTATGTAATGGCTACAGGCTCAGAATACATAAACTGTAAGAAAAATTGGCAAGAGATAGTCAATATATAATTTTTTTAAATTGTTCACTTTAAAAACGTTCTGAGACAGAAAAGCTGACAGAATTCATTCCGAGCTGATCTCCACAAGAAATAACAAATGAAGTTCTTTAGGCATAAAATAAATAATATCAGATGGGATCCTAAATCTGCAATAAGAAATGAATACCACTAAGGCAAATCTATGAGTAAAACAAAAGATCTTTGTGTTCAATATTTCTACTGTGCCTTTACTGTCTTCAACACTAACACTTGCTATAATCTCTGTAGTCTCATTATGATCCAATAAATTATTCTGAAGTCTCAAAGTTTTATTTTTTTTCTCTCTACGTATATATGGAAACACACTAAGAGTATTCTTGTTTTGCTGGTCCGGGAAGATCCCACATGCTGCGGAACAACTAAGCCTGTGCGCCATAACTACTGAGCCTGCGCTCTAGAGCCCACAAGCCACAACTACTGAGCCCTCAAGCCACAACTGAGCCCACGTGCCACAACTACTGAAGCCCACGTGCCTAGAGCCCGTGCTCCATAACAAAAGAAGCCACCGCAATGAGGAGCCCCTGTGCTGCAACAAAGAGTAGCCCCCATTCGCCACAACTAGAGAGAACCCGCGCGCAGCAACAAAGACCCAACACAGCCATAAATAAATAAATATATAAATTATGAATCTGGAAGGTCTTACCTTCCAGATGAGTGTGTGTATGTTAAAAAAAAAAAGTCAATAAAAGAAACAGGCACTTCCACTTTCTAATGATAAAGTAAATCACTGAACTAAAGACTTAACTGTAAGTACAGAAAATGAGTTAAAATCTGGTGTGTTGAATTGTACTTTAGCCTTACTAATGTGGTTGGACTTTCTGTTTTGACTGTACTTGTCTGATACTAGTATCAACTAATCATCAAAAATCTTCTTTATTGTGAATGCATGGTAACAAACACAAGTGGTGAATTATTTTTTTACATCTCAATTTATCCTAGAATAACTTGTGCCAAAATTTGCAATGACTGTGCAAAAAAAATGGTTTATAACTACTGCCACCTTAGCACAAATCAAGGCACTGACACCCAATAGTTATTTTATTTTTCACTGCCATGCACTTGCATGGGGGAAAAAAAGCCAGCTCTACTTAGGAAGGTCCTTGATGAAGCCGTAAAATTAATTAAATCTCAACCCTTAAATATGTGTTCAATTCTATATGACAAGATGGGAAGCGTTTCTGCTGCAAACTGTGTTTCCACAACTGTCTTGAGAAAAAGCATTTGCGCGACTGAGTTGTAAGCTGAATTAGACCACTTTTTCTGATAGAAAACTATCTTGAAGTAGATTATTTTCTGAAAAGTGAACAAAGCAAGTCTGTCACTTCAAGAAAAACGGATACTTTTTGCTGTCAACAATAAAATGCGAGCATTCAAGCAAAAACTGAGATTTTAGAAAACCTGGACAAAGCACCATGAGACTGACAGCTTCCCAATACTTAAAGATTGTTCTGTTGAGATCAGTGGGGTTGTTCATAAATGTGATTTTTAAATATTAAATAATGAACTATGTCAATGTGGGCACATATGTGGAAGATCTACATAATTCAGTGAACCAATATTTTCCAAATAACCAGTGCATGATGTTACAAAATCATATATAGGTAAAAGAGTCATTCCAAGTGCAAGACAGACCAATGAAAAGATCACTGTAGTACTCTCAAATTCAATCTTGAAACAAGAACTTAAGATACTACACAATTTGTCAAGTTTTGGTATAATATCTGCAATTATCTACAAAGAATATTAAAATATTCTTCCCTTTTATAAATACATGTATGATTTTCTTTATATGCTTCAATGACAACAAACTACCTTCTACAAAGTTTCGATTAAAGAGGTTTATAAAACTGTAATGTCATGTTCCCACTAATTTCCTTTTTGTCTTTAGAAAATAGTTAAAATATTATTTGTATCAACATTTAATGGGTTTAGAATTATAATTGTGATATTTTCAAAATTCCTCTGTTTTAGTAACTGAGATATATTGACAAATATAACCCACATAAACAAATGTTCTTTAGGGTTTCCAATCATTTATAAGAAGGCAAAGGATCCGAAGTTCAAAAAGTTTAAGAACCACTTGCTCAAGAGGGACTACTAATGAAATCACAAGAGAAAATTTTAAGTCACCCCCAACAAATAAGAAAAAAATTTGTGCTGGAAAGTGGAGCTAACAAGTGATAGCCAAAGGGTCCAGAGTTTCTTTGGGGAATGATAAAAGTGATCTAAAATTGACTGTGGTAATGTCTGCGTAACTTTGTGCATATACTAAAAGCAACTGAATTTATACCTCAAATGGGTGAGTTTTATGGTATGTGAATTGTATCTCAATAAAGCTACCATAAAAAACACACATATATAATCCAGTGATGCCAATCTTAGTTATTTACACACGTTTAACCTAAATATATGCCCACACATGGATTCAAGACTGAAATATTCATAGCAACTTCATTCATGATAGCCAAAAACCAGAAATAATCCAAGCTGATAACAAATTATGACGTGTGGTATACTTATACAACAGAATACTACTTGGGGTACAGGAGAGGGAGGGGATAAATTATGGATACATGCAGTAACATATATGAATCCAAAAACTTTACGTTGAGTGAAGGAAGCAAGACATGTTATATTCATAGGTCACTCTAGAAAAGATTTATACAATCTATAATGATAGAAAGCAGATCAATGGTTGTTTCCAGTGATGCTGTGAGACTGTGCAAAAACTCCAAGGGTACTTTTTGGTCATGGGTGTATAATTCTGTTAAAATTCATAAAAACATATACTTTAAATCAGTGTGTCTTATTGTGTTTCATTATACCCCATAAAGTTAATTTTTAAAAAGTCAACATAGGAGAAAAAGTGGAATTCTAAAAGATAGCTAGTTCATCAAAAAGAAGGCAGGATAAGAACAGAGTAACAAATAACAAATGGGATAAATACAGAATAAATAACAAGATGGGAGACTTTAAACTCAACCATATTAATAACTACATTAAATGTAAATAGACTAACCATGCCAATTTAAATATAAATACACAGGGTGGAAAAAGGTATATCATGCAAATGATAAGCAAGAAAACTGTGTGGCTTTATTAATATTAGGCCAAGTAAACCTCAAGGCAAATAATATTACTAGAGATAATGAGGGACATTTCACAGAGGTAACAAGAACAATTTACACCCAACAATCATAAATGTGTATGCACCTAACAGAGCTTTGAAACACATAGCAAAACTGACAGAACTGAAAGACAACGTAGACAAATCCACAATTAAGAGTTGGAGATCTAAAATAAGACACAGAAAACTGGAATATTATCAACTAACTTGACCTGATATTTATAGAACTGCACTAACCAATTCCAGAATATGCATATTTTTTCAAATACATAAGACATTCACCAAAATAGTCTATATGCTACAAAATATCAAGACACCAAAGGAATGAAATCATACAGAGTATATTCTTGGATAACAATAATATTAGATTAGAAATAAGCAATTAGAAGATATCTAAGAAAAGCCCAAATATCTGATCTGGAAATTAAATAACACATTTCTACATAATCTATGGGTCAAAGAATAAATCACAAATAAGGTAATAAAAATATAGTCAGAGGACTTCCCTGGCGGTCCAGTGGTTAGGATTCCGTATTCCCAATGCAGGGGGCTCGGGTTTGAACCCTGGTTGGGGAACTGAGATCCACCGCATGACACAGCCCAAAAAAAAAAAAAAAAAAAAAAAAAAAAAAAAAAAAAAAAAAAAAAAAAAAAAAAAAAAAAAAAAAAAAAAAAAAAAAAAAAAAAAAAAAAAAAAAAAAAATATATATATATATATATACACACACACACACACATAAAATCAGAATGTGTGGGAAAGCCGTACTTTGAAAATCATAGCTTTAAATACTTGAATTAGAAAAAAATTAAAGTGTAGTATTAATGACCTAAGCAAGGGGCTGGCAAACTACAGTCCAAACGCCAAGTCCAGCACATTGTTTTTGTATGGCCAGCAAGCCAAGAGTAGTTTTTATATTTTTAAATGGTTGGGGGGGGGGAATGAAAAGAACGATAATATTTTATGACTCATGAAAATTATGATGAAAATCAAATATCAGTATACAAAGTCATGCTCATTCATTTATGTATTGTCTACAATGGAAGAGTTGAGTAGTAACTGCAATTACAAACAATATAGTCTGCAAAGCCTTAAATATCACTTATCTGAAATATTCACAGGAGAAGTTTACTAATTCCTATTCTAAGCTCTCAATTCTATGAGTTAGAAAAGTAGAAGTAAACCAGATAGAAAGTAGAAGAAAATATTAAAAATAAAAAGTAGAAATCAATTAAACAGACACTGGAAAGAAAAGAGAAAATGAACAAAGACAGATGTTAGTTCTTTGAAAAAGTAATGAAACTGATAAAGCTCTAGGAGCAAGATGGACCAAAACAACGATAAATCATAAATTATTCACATCAGGAGTGAAAAGAGAAACATATCATTACAGATCCTGCAGACATTATTAGGTTAATGCAGAAATACTTCAAAGACTTTACACCTAAAAATTTGATAACTTTGATGAAAAGACAAATTCCTTGGAAAACACATAACCAAAACTGAAGAAGAAATAGAAAAGCTAAACAACCCCATATATATTAAAGAAATCAAATTTATAATACAAGCTATTCCATAAAGAAATCCCAGTCACATTCTAGAAATCCCTCTCCAGAATTCATCAGTGCATTCTACTCATAATTTAAGGATGAGATAATACTTAGTCAACACAAGTTCTTTTAGGAAAAAAAAGCAGCAGAGGAACAGTTCTTGACTTGTTTTATGATACCAGAATAATTCTGATCCCAAAATCTTAAAGTATTACAAATCAAAACTACAGACCAAAACCCTCATGAACACAGATGTAAAAATCCTTAAAAACAGAAAACCCAGCAGCAAATCAAATCCAGCCATACAAGTTTGGTTTTCCATTCAAAAAAATTTATGTTCTATTCCACATTAAAAGAGGAAAATCTGAAGAATATCTCAATAGATACAGAAAAATCTTTGATAAAACTCAACAACATAATAAAATTTTATAGCAAACTAGGAACAGAAGGGAACTTCCTCAAACTGATAAAAGATAACTATGGAAAACATTTAGCTAACATCATACCTAATGTAAACACACTCTTTCCCCTAAGATCAGTAACAAGTGTTTGCTCTCACCAGTTCTACTAAACAATGTACTAGAGGTCCTAACCAATGCAATAAATGAAGAAAGAGAAATAAAAGGCCTAGAAATCAGAAGAGAACAAGAAAATTATAGTTATCTGGTATATGATTATGTATGTAAAAAACCCTATGAAATCTTAAAGAATAGAATGATTAAGTGAAACTAGCAATTTCACATAGTACCTGGTCAATATAGAAAAATAAATTATATTTATATATATTAGCAACAAACAGAAAGTAAAAACTTTAATGTACTACATCACTTAAAACAGCATTGTAAAACATCAAATGTCTAAGAATAAAACTAATGAAAGGTGTGTAAAACCTTGATATTAGCAGGAAAAAATTAAGAACACCTATATTAACATAGAGATATATCATGATCATGAAGTGGCAGACTCAATATTGTTAAGATGTCCAGTCTCACTAAATGATCTACATATGTGATACAATCTCTACTATAATTCCAGTAGGCTTTTCTGGAGAAATAGACAAGCTAATTCTAAAATTTACATGCAAGGGGACTTCCCTGGTGGTGCAGTGGTTGGGAATCTGCCTGCCAACGAAGGAGACACAGGTTTGAGCCCTGGTCTGGGAGGATCCCACACGCAGCGGAGCAGCTAGGCCCGTGTGCCACAACTACTAAGCCTGCGCTCTAGAGCCCGTGAGCCACAACTACTGAAGCCCACATGCCTAGAGCCCGTGCTCTGCAACAAGAGAAGCCACCACGATGAGAAGCCCGCGTACCACACTGAAGAGTAGCCTCTGCTCACTGCAACTAGAGAAAGTCCTTGTGCAGCAACGAAGACCCAACATGGCCAAAAATAAATAAGTTAATTAAAAATAAAAATAAATGGTAAATTAATCTAGTTGCTAAAGAACTCATCTAGAAAGACGTTCTTTTACACAAACAAATTAGATTTAACTTTGGAAGGAAGAAAATCCCCAAATATAACTATGAAGCTTAGTAATACAAAGGTTAAAAAGAACAAAGTTTTCATCTAATCATGTTTTTCACACTAAGGAGCACAACCCATCAGTGGATCATAAAATCAATTTAAAACATGAAAATCACCTTTAAAAGGAGAATATGAAACAACAGAATAGAAAAGAAAAATCAGAACACATCAAGTATGTTAAGGGTGAGTTTTGTTTCATATGTATGAATGTAGTACATAGATGTTATTTCTTTCTGTGGATCATAGTTAAAAGATCTAAAAACACTGATTTAATGTAACAGGAAACTGATGACCCCTAACTATGACAGTGTAACAGTATTTAGGTAACAGAAAAAAAGACCATTTTGTTATGGGATAACTCTAGAAACCACCTATTTAGAAAGGAATAGAAAGATCACTGGTATAAAGCAAATACATTTTAGTTGTGAGGTCTTCTTTCACTTCAAATATATATTAGGAATCTCATCATACTAAAAGCAGAAAGACTGAGTATGAACACTACCTGAGTACTCTTACTGACAATTACATAATTCTGAAATGAGAGAAGTGGTAGATCCTTGAATCATAAAATCTAGATCTGAAAGAGATGAGAAATTTCATTCATTCTGTTACAGTCTGAGTTGTGTCCCCTAAAATTCCTATGTTGGAGCTCTAACCCCGAAAGCCTGAGAATGTTGTCATACTTGGAGATAGGGCCTTTAAAGAAGTAATTAAAGTGGGATCATTAGGATGGGCCCTAATCCAAATATGACTAGTGTCCTTACAAGAAGAGGAGATTACAAAACAGAAAACACATACACCAAGTGGCAACCATATGATGACATGGCAAGAAGGTGACCATCTGAAGTCAAGGAGTAAAGCCTCAGAAAAAACCAACCTGGCAACACCTCATCTTAGATTTAAAACTGCCAGAACTGTGAGAAAATAAATTTCTGTTGTTTAAGCTACCCAATCTGTGATATTTTGTTATGGTAGACTATTACATACCCTAGTAAACTAATACACACCTCTTAGATGAACAACATATGTTTAAATTATCTAAATACTCTCATGGCTAATTTATGCCAACTTAGGACTAGAATACAGATTAAAACTTATTAGGAAAATAAAAATGGGTCAGTGATAGTAAACTGGCAAGAATACCAGCAGCCATTCAAACTGGAAATCATACAGTAAAGAAGAGCAAAAAAGTTGGCCCATATGCAGAGACCAAGTTTCAAAAAGCCAGACTCATAAGATAGGCATGAGAGCAATGTCAGACACCTTAGAAGAAAGACAACTCAAAAGAGAAAGCAAGAAGACTTGTCTATAAAGTTCAATTCTAACCACATAATTTTAAAAGATCAAAAGAAGAGAAAGGACAGGTACCAAAGAAACCAGTGGCTGCATAGGGAGTTATCTAACTAACTTGGATTTTAAAAGGACACTTGTAGAAATAAAAGAAGCAGTCTATCATACAGTCAGAAAGACTTAAGACAGAGGATGATGATACATGCAAAAAATACTAGGGAAAAAAAAATTTCCTAGAAGAATAAGCTTCAAGCTTTGAGTTGATGATAGAATATAAATGACAAAATCAGAAGCATAGAAAGACTCAATTCTTTACTTTCATCAAGAAAATTTTCAATCCTAACACAAAACAGGTGATGCTATAAAGATATCATCTAGCTACTCTGAGACAGAATGGTATAGGAAAAAGAGCACAGATATCAGAGTCAAATTGTACCTGGGTTAAATCCCAGCATTGTCACTTATTGGAAAGGCAGTAGTGCATATTGTTAAATAATTGACAACAATTACTACAGGAAAAACCCTGAGTGTTTTAATTGACATGGGCAAAAATTTGCTGACCAACAAAGAAGATCTAAAACTACTAAAGGAGAAAAAAGAAAGCATGACATGATATATGATATAATATAATGCCACATTAGTAGAAGAATGTCCAAATCAATGGAAATAAATATGAACAGAAGTCAGAAGACATAGGAAAAAACCTATGTTCGCTTCTGGTTGTTACCTTTCATGAACAACAGAAAAGGGTGACCAAGATGGTGATCTATATCATATATGTCATATAATGAAAACTAGAAATATTTAGCCAGTACAGTGACTGAGGGTTTGTACTTGCACATGAAGAAAAAGAACCTATGAAAAAGTAAAGGGTAGGTATATTTTCTTCAAGATGAGGAAGAACTAATTTAGAAGTGTTCAGAGCATGAACTGACATACAGTGATGTTCTCATCAACAGGGGCTAATGATAACCCATACGGAATTTAAAGATTCAGGAATTCATGTTTTTGGAAGGAATTTTATCAGTTATACAATAATACTAAAATACTTCTGGCTCATGTAAATTAACTCAAAGAAACTTCTAAAAATTACATTTAAAATTAACAAAAGATATTTTACTTATATTAGAAAAACAAAACAAAATAAAACCACCAAAACAAAAAGAAAAATTCAAACACAATATTTCTAAATCTTGGCCAATGGTTCACAGTAGCTAGGCTTTGTTAGTTCTATGATAACAAAAATCTATCACTATGGAGATTAGAGACAAGATGGCGGAACAGTAAGATGCGGAGATTACCTTCCTCCCCACAGATACACCAGAAATACATCTAAACGTGGAACAACTCCTGCAGAAAACCTACTGAATGCTGGCAGAAGACCTCAGACCTCCCAAAAGGCAAGAAACTCCCCACGTAACTGGGTAGGGCAAATGAAAAAAGAAAAAACAGAGACAGAAGGATAGGGATGGGACCGGCACCAGTGGGAGGGAGCTGTTAAACAGGAAAGCTTTCCACACACTAGGAGCCCCTTCGCGGGCGGAGACTGCGGGTGGCGGAGGAGGGAAGCTTTGGAGTCGCGGAGGAGAGCACAGCAACAGGGGCGCGGAGGGCAAAGCGGAGAGATTCCCATACAGAGGATCCACTCCGACCAGCACTCACCAGCCCAAGAGGCTTGTCTGCTCCCGGCCCGGGGCGGGCGGGGCTGGGAGCTGAGGCTCAGGCTTCGGTTGGAGCACAGGGAGAGGACTGGGGTTGGTGGCGTGAACACAGCCTGCAGGGGATTAGTGCACCACGGCTAGCAGGCAGGGAGTCCGGGAAAAAGTGTGGACCTGCCGAGGAGGCAAGAGACTTTTTCTTCCCTCTTTGTTTCCTGGTGCGCGAGGAGAGGGGACTGGGAGCGCTACTTAAAGGAGCTCCAGAGACGGGCGTGAGCCGCGGCTACCAGCGCGGACCCCAGAGACGGGCCTGAGACACGAGGGCTGCTGCTGCCACCACCAGGAAGTCTGTGTGCGAGCACAGGTCACTCTCCACACCTCCCCTCCCGGAGCCTGTGCAGCCCGCCAACGCCAGGGTCCCGTGATCCAGGGACGGCTTCCCCGGGAGAACGCACAGCGCGCCTCAGGCTGGTGCAACGTCTTGCCGGCCTCTGCCACCGCAGGCTCACCCTGCACTCCGTGCCCCTCCCTCCCGCCGACCTGAGTGAGCCAGAGCCCCCCGAGTCAGCAGCTCCTTTAACCCCGTACTGTCTGAGCGAAGAACAGACGCTCGCCGGAGACCTACACGCAGAGGCGGGGCCAAATCCCAAGCTGAGCCCCAGGAGCTGTGCGAACAAAGA
Organism: Platanista minor; assembly: GCA_004363435.1. Lineage (NCBI taxonomy): Eukaryota > Metazoa > Chordata > Mammalia > Artiodactyla > Platanistidae > Platanista > Platanista minor. Next base: position 25,593 of record RJWK010011345.1, on the reverse strand, counting down.
AGAAAAAGGGAAATCTCTCTCAGCCTCAGGAGCAGAGGATTAAATCCCACAATCAACTTGATGTACCCTGCATCTGTGGAATACATGAATAGACAACGAATCATCCCAAATTGAGGAGGTGGACTTTGAGAGCAAGATTTTTTTATTTTTCCCCTTTTCCTCTTTTTATGAGTGTATATGTGTATTCTTCTGTGTGAGATTTTGTCTGTATAGCCTTGCTTTCATCATATGTCCTAGGGTTCTATCTGTCTGGGGTTTTTTTGGTTTTTTTTTAATTAAAAAATTTTTTTTTCTATCTTAATAATTTTTTATTTTAATAACCTTATTTTATCTAACATTATTCTATTTTATCCTTCCTTCCTCTCTCTCTCTTTCTTCCTTTCTACTTTTTCTCCCTTTTATTCTGAGCCATGTGGATGAAAGCCTCTTGGTACTGCAGCCAGGAGTCAGTGCTGTGCCTCTGAGGTGGGAGAGCCAACTTCAGGACACTGGTCTACAAGAGACCTCCCAACCCCACATAATATCAAACGGCAAAAATCTCCCAGAGATCTCCATCTCAACACCAGCACCCAGCTTCACTCAAAGACCAGCAAGCAACAGTGCTGGATACCCTATGCAAAATAACTAGCAAGACAGGAACACAACCCCAACCATTAGCAAAGAGGCCGCCTAAAATCATAATAAAGCCACACACCAAAACACACCACCTGACGTGGACCTGCCCACCAGAAAGACAAGATCCAGCCTCATCCATCAGAACACAGGCACTAGTCCCCTCCACCAGGAAGCCTACACAACCCACTGAACCAACTTTAGCCACTGGGGACAGACACCAAAAACAATGGGAACTATGAACCTGAAGCCTGCAAAAAGGAGACTCCAAACACAGTAAGATAAGCAAAATGAGAAGACAGAAAAACACACAGCAGATGAAGGAGCAAGATAAAAACCCACCAGACCTAACAAATGAAGAGGAAATAGGCAGTCTAACTGAAAAAGAATTCAGAATAATGACAGTAAACATGATCCAAAACCTTGGAAATAGAATTAACAAGGACCTAGAAGAACTAAAGATGAAACAAGCAACAATGAACAGCACAATAAATGAAATTAAAAACACTCTAGATGGGATCAATAGCAGAATAACTGAGGCAGAAGAACGGATAAGTGACCTGGAAGATAAAATAGTGGAAATAACTACTGCAGAGCAGAAGAAGGAAAAAAGAATGAAAAGAACAGAGGACAGTCTCAGAGACCTCTAGGACGACATTAAACGCACCAACATTCGAATTACAGGGGTTCCAGAAGAAGAAGAGAAAAAGAAAGGGACTGAGAAAATATTTGAAGAGATTATAGTTGAAAACTTCCCTAATATGGGAAAGGAAATAGTTACTCAAGTCCAAGAAGCACAGAGAGTCTCATACAGGATAAATCCAAGGAGAAACATGCCAAGGCACATATTAATCAAACTATCAAAAATTAAATACAAAGAAAACATATTAAAAGCAGCAAGGGAAAAACAACAAAGAACACACAAGGGAATCCCCATAAGGTTAACATCTGATCTTTCAGCAGAAACTCTTCAAGCCAGAAGGGACTGGCAGGACATATTTAAAGTGATGAAAGAGAAACACCTGCAACCAAGATTACTCTACCCAGCAAGGATCTCATTAAGATTTGATGGAGAAATTAAAACCTTTACAGACAAGCAAAAGCTGAGAGAGTTCAGCACCACCAAACCAGCTTTACAACAAATGCTAAAGGAACTTCTCTAGGCAAGAAACACAAGAGAAGGAAAAGACCTACAAGAACAAACCCAAAACAATTAAGAAAATGGGAACAGGAAGGTACATATCGATAATCACCTTAAATGTAAACGGATTAAATGCTCCCACCAAAAGACACAGACTGGCTGAATGGATACAAAAACAAGACCCATATATATGCTGTCTACAAGATACCCACTTCAGACATAGAGACACATACAGACTGAAAGTAAGAGGATGGAAAAAGATATCCCATGCAAACGGAAACCAAAAGAAAGCTGGAGTAGCAATTCTCCTATCAGACAAAATAGACTTTAAAATAAAGACTATAACAAGAGACAAAGAAGGGACACTACATAATGATCAAGGGGTCGATCCAAGAAGAAGATATAACAATTGTAAATATTTATGCACCCAACACAGGAGCACCTCAATACATAAGGCAACTACTAACAGCCATAAAAGGGGAAATCAACAGTAACACATTCATAGTAGGGGACTTTAACATCCCACTTTCACCAATGGACAGATCATCCAAAATGAAAATAAATAAGAAAACACAAGATTTAAATGATACATTAAACAAGATTGACTTAATTGATATTTGTAAGACATTCCATCCAAAAACAACAGAATACACATTTTTCTCAAGTGCTCATGGAACATTCTCCAGGATAGATCATATCTTGGGTCACAAATCAAGCCTTGGTAAATTTAAGAAAATTGAAATCGTATCAAGTATCTTTTCTGACCACAACACTATGAGACTAGATATCAATTACAGGAAGAGATCCGTAAAAAATACAAACACATGGAGGCTAAACAATACACTGCTTAATAACCAAGTGATCACTGAAGAAATCAAAAAATACCTAGAAACAAATGACAATGCAGACCAGAAGACCCAAAACCTATGGGATGCAGCAAAAGCAGTTCTAAGAGGGAAGTTTATAGCAATACAATCCTATCTTAAGAAACAGGAAACATCTTGAATAAACAATCTAACCTCGCATCTAAAGCAATTAGAGAAAGAAGAACAAAAAACCCCAAAGTTAGCAGAAGGAAAGAAATCATAAAGATCAGATCAGAAATAAATGAAAAAGAAATGAAGGAAACAATATTGTTGCAAAGATCAATAAAAGTAAAAGCTGGTTCTTTGAGAACATAAAATTGATAAACCATTAGCCAGACTCATCAAGAAAAAAAGGGAGAAGACTCAAATCAAGAGAATTAGAAATGAAAAAGGAGAGGTAACAACGGACACTGCAGAAATACAAAAGATCATGAGAGATTACTACAAGCAACTCTATGCCAATAAAATGGACAACCTGGAAGAAATGGACGCCTTCTTAGAAAGGCACAACCTGCCAAGACTGAATCAGGAAGAAACAGAAAATATGAACAGACCAATCACAAGCACTGAAATTGAAACTGTGATTAAAAATTTTCCAACAAACAAAAGCCCAAGACCAGATGGCTTCACAGGGGAATTCTATCAAACATTCAGAGAAGAGTTAACACCTATCCTTCTCAAACTCTTCCAAAATATAGCACAGGGAGGAACACTCCCAAATTCATTCTACGAGGCCACCATCACCCTGATACCAAAACCAGACAAGGATGTCACAAAGAAAGAAAACTACAGGCCAATATCACTGATGAACATAGATGTAAAAATCCTCAACAAAATACTACCAAACAGAATCCAACAGCACATTAAAAGGATCCTACACCATGATCAAGTGGGGTTTGTTCCAGGAATGCAAGGATTCTTCAATATACGCAAATCAATCAACGTGATACACCATAATAACAAATTAAAGGAGAAAAACCATATGATCATCTCAATAGATGCAGAGAAAGCTTTTGACAAAATTCAACAGCCATTTATGATAAAAACCCTGCAGAAAGTAGGCATAGAGGGAACTTTCCTCAACATAATGAAGGCCATATATGACAAACCCACAGCCAACATCATCCTCAATGGTGAAAAACTGAAAGCATTCCCACTAAGATCAGGAACAAGACAAGGTTGCCCACTCTCACCATTCTTAATTCAACATAGTGTTGGAAGTTTTAGCCACAGCAATCAGAGAAGGAAATAAAAGGAATCCAAATCAGAATAGAAGAAGTAAAGCTGTCACTGTTTGCAGATGACATGATACTATACATAGAGAATCCTAAAGATGCTACCAGAAAACTACTAGAGCTAATCAATGAATTTGGTAAAGTAGCAGGATACAAAATTAATGCACCGAAATCTCTGGCATTCCTATACACTAATGATGAAAAATCTGAAAGTGAAATCAAGAAAACACTCCCATTTACCATTGCAACAAAAAGAATAAAATATCTAGGAATAAACCTACCTAAGGACACAAAAGACCTGTATGCAGAGAATTATAAGACACTGATGAGAGAAATTAAAGATGATACTAATAGATGGAGAGATATACCATGTTCAGGATTGGAAGAACCAACATTGTGAAAATGACTCTACTACCCAAAGCAATCTACAGATTCAATGCAATCCCTATCAAACTACCACTGGCATTTTTCACAGAACTAGAACAAAAAATTTCACAATTTGGAAATACAAAAGACCCCGAATAGCCAAAGCAATCTTGAGAACGAAAAACAAAGCTGGAGGAATCAGGCTCCCTGACTTCAGACTGTACTACAAAGCTACAGTAATCAAGACAGTATGGTATTGGCACAAAAACAGAAATATAGATCAATGGAACAGAGATAAACCCATGCACATATGATCACCTTATCTTTGATAAAGGAGGCAGGAATGTACAGTGGAGAAAGGACAGCCTCTTCAATAAGTGGTGCTGGGAAAATTGGACAGGTACATGTAAAAGTATGAGACTAGAACACTCCCTAACACCATACACAAAAATAAGCTCAAAATGCATTAAAGACCTAAAAGTAAGGCCAGAAACTATCAAACTCTTAGAGGAAAACATAGGCAGAACACTCTATGACATAAATCGCAGCAAGATTCTTTTTGACCCATCTCCTAGAGAAATGGAAATAAAAACAAAAATAAACAAATGGGACCTAATGAAACTTCAAAGCTTTTGCACAGCAAAGGAAACCATAAACAAGACCAAAAGACAACCCT
>RJWK010011345.1:0-20597 GCA_004363435.1 Platanista minor | reverse complement strand
CAAACAAACACATGAAAGAACGCTCAACATCATTAATCATTAGAGAAATGCAAATAAAAACTACAACGAGATATCATCTCACACCAGTCAGAATGGCCATCATCAAAAAATCTAGAAACAATAAATGCTGGAGAGGCTGTGGAGAAAAGGGAACACTCTTGCACTGCTGGTGGGAATGTGAATTGCTACAGCCACTATGGAGAACAGTATGGAGGTTCCTTAAAAAACTACAAATAGAACTACCATATGACCCAGCAATCCCTCTACTCGGCATATACCCTGAGAAAACCATAAACCAAAAAGAGTCATGTACCAAAATGTTCATTGCAGCTCTATTTACAATAGCTAGGACATGGAAGCAACCTAAGTGTCCATCAACAGATGAATGGAATAAAGAAGATGTGGCACATATATACAATGGAATATTAGCCATAAAAAGAAACGAAATTGAGTTATTTGTAGTGAGGTGGATGGACCTAGAGTTTGTCATACAGAGTGAAGTAAGTCAGAAAAAGAAAGACAAATACCGTATACTAACACATATATATGGAATCTAAGGGAAAAAAGAGTTCATGAAGATCCTAGGGGTAAGACAGGAATAAAGACACAGACCTACTAGAGCATGGACTTGAGGATATGGGGAGGGGGAAGGGTAAGCTCTGACAATGTGAGAGAGTGGCATGGACATATATGCACTACCAAAAGTAAAATAGATAGCTAGTGGGAAGCAGCCACATAGCACAGGGAGATCATCTAGGTGGTTTGTGACCTCCTAGAGGGGTGGGATAGGGAGGCTGGGAGGGAGGGAGACGCAAGAGGGAGGAGATATGGGAACATATGTATATGTATAATTGATTCACTTTGTTATAAAGCAGAAACTAACACCATTGTAAAGCAATTATACTCCAATAAAGATGTAAAAAAAAAAATAAATCTATCACTATGAATAAACCGTCATATTGATTTATTTTTCTACTTATCAAAGTGACAAACTTACATTATAATAAGAAATTTATCATATATATAATAATCCCAAGAAAGAACATAAGACTAGGCAACAGTGATAACAAAATCTACATACAATGAATGATAATAACATTATCATTAATGCATTAAAGTTTCTCAAAATGCTTTTCCACCTGTTTGCCATCTAATCTGAAAAAAACTCTGAGTCAGACAAAGCAGTTAGTATCAGTCCCATTTTACTCTCTTCCTGAGGCTAAGAGGGGCCAATGACTTTCCTCAGATCATTCAAGTTGGTCCAGAGTATGAAGTATGAATCTGGAGCATATGACTCCTGGTCAGTGACCATTCTTTCTTTCTTTTTTACTGGCTGCGCCACATGGCTTGCGGGATCTTAGTACCCCGACCAGGGATTGAACCTGGGCCCATGGCAGTGAAAGTGCCAAGTCCTAACCACTGGACCACCAGGGAATTCCCCATTCTTTCTTTAATAACTTTTCTCTTCAATGAATAATACATTTTCATTGTACAAACGTTAGAATTCAAATAGATAAATCATCTCCCTAATTAGACAATGTATTAATATTAACAAGAAACTTTAAGTTATCTTTGAAATGAAAAAAAAATGGAAGTAAAAGAAATAATTCAAGTAAATGCTAAGAAAAAATTTCTTTTACTTCCCATAATTCTAAGTTGAGAAAACAGAAGGCTAAGTGGATCACTTAAGTAGAATAAATAATGTTTTCTTGACCGACCATTAAATATTTTACATGTCAATACTCTTAATACCAAAATGTAGACACATTCCCTTAAATAGGGGTCTAGCAATATTAGATTTCTCATCTTTACATGCTTAAAGAAAACAACCTAAACTTCATTTTTAATGATGTAATTAAAAGGTAAAACCATTACTTTGGGTGTGCTTCCTTTAATGAATTTTTTAATTGAAGACAACAAGCCGGTTTCATTCTTCGGTGGTTTTTCTCCTCCTGAAGGCAGGCTATCATCAACCTCTGAATATTTCCTCTTTGCTCTGGCAGTGCGTTGTGTTTGGATTTGATTTGATTGCTGAGAAGCTTTCCGTGTTCTCAGCCTCATCTTTTATGGGTGCCACATGTAAAACTATAAGAGAAAAATAATACAGGTTATTAAAATTAAACCTAGCATACCCATATATGCCCAACTTATATAATAAAAATATCTTGATTAAAAAGAAGTCCAGGTCTTTAAGGGATTGAAATAAGAAACTGACATTTTATTTATTTATTTATTTTGGCCATACCACACATGACTTTCGGGATCTTAGTTCTCCAACCAGGGGTTGAATCCGGGCCCTCAGCAGTGACAGCGCGGAGTCCTAACCATTGGGCCACCAGGGAATTCCCAAGAAACTAACCTTTTAATTGAAACACATAGGGCTTTGAATTTTATTACATTCTCCCAAATAACCTTCCCACAACTTCTGAAATATTATATCCTATGATCTAATAGAGCGTGCATGTTCCTTCCAGAGCACTATGCTGCCTCCACCCATGCTGACATTATCATTCATTTAATCACTCATTCATTCATTCAACAAATATTTATTGGGCACTTACCACATTCTAGGCACTGGGCTAGGTAAGTGCCTAGTAAAACAAGATAGAGAAGGTTTTTACCCTCTGGAGCTTACAATGTAGTGGAAAAAACCCTTAGTTAATGAATGAATTAATTCCATGAGCATAATTCTAAACATCAACAAGTATACAAGTATCAATATAACAAGAATGACTGGATCATTTTGTGGTATTTGATGTTACCATATGTAATGATCTTTTTTTTTTTTTAAAGTGTTCAGTGACACTTATTACATTTGCAGTGTTGTCCAACCATCACCATTATCTCTATTTTCAGAACATTTTCAATCACCCCCAGAGGAGACCCCCATACCTATTGGCAGTCACTCCCCATTTACCCCTGCCCTTAGCCCTAAGCAACCACTAATCTCTTTTCTGTCTCTATGGATTTCCCTATTCTGGACAATTCATGTAAGTGGAATCACACAATATATGGTCCTGTATAACTGTTTCTTTCACTTAGGATAATGTTTTCAAGGTTCATCCATGTTGTAGCATGTATCAGTACATTACTCCCACTTACAGCTGAGTAATGCTCCACTGAATGGGTAAGACTACATTTTGTTTATCCATTCATCTACTGATGGACATCTGTGTTGTTTCTACCTTTTGGTTAAGTGTGAATAGTGCTGGAGTGAACATTCATGTACAAGTTTCTTTTTGACCACCTGTTTTAACTTCTATTGGGTATGTAACCAGGAGTGGAATTGCTGGTTCATGTGGTGATTTTATGTTTAACATACTGAGGAACTGCTGCTTTCCACAGTAGCGGCACCATTTTATATTCCCCCCAGCAGTGTACAAGGTTTTCACTTTTTCCATAACCTCACCAACACTTGTTACTTGTTTATTTTTTTATTATAGCCATTTTAGTGGGGGTGAAGTGGTATCTCATTGTGGCTTTGATTTGCATTTCCTAATGGCTAATGATGTTGAGCATCTTTTCCTGTGCCTGTTGGCCATTTGTTTGTAATGGTCCTTTAAATACCAAATTCACATCAGAAAGAAAATATGAGGCCATGGATTTGAACTCTCTCATTTCACTGAGAAAATTAATGGCTGGCAAAAATTGTCCCAAGACTTAGAAGTAGTTGAGAACATTCCCTGAATTATAATCTGTGAAATAGAATACAAAAACTACTACACTTATAATTAAGAGATGTTAATTAGGTCTAATCCTACTTCAATCATAGCTAAGCTATAGCTACTTAACTCTTTTTTCACCTGTATAATGAATACATTATTCATCTTACCATCTTGACGCTCAAAATGAAAAAGGAATTAGAAAAGGTATAAAGTGCAGAGAAGAGTAAAACTACTCACAACAGTGAATGCATTAGCAAAAAAGTCTAACCAGTTAAGCACTCTAACTCCTAAAGGTGAAGAAATTCTTGGCAAAGAGTAGGGTCTTCACAGACAAATTAGGAAGCTTAAGAAGTCATGTCTTGGGCTTCCCTGGTGGCGCAGTGGTTAAGAATCTGCCTGCCAATGCAGGAGACACGGGTTCAAGCCCTGGTCCGGGAAGATCTCACATGCCATGGAGCAACTAAGCCCGGCACCACAACTACTGAGCCTGCGCTCTAGAGCCCGTGCGCCTAGAGCCCATGCTCCGCAACAAGAGAAGCCACCGCGAGAATCCTGCACACCTCAATGAAGAAGTAGCCCCTGCTCGCTGCAACTAGAGAAAGCCCGCGTGCAGCAATGAAGACCCAACAGAGCCAAAAACAAACAAAAAGTCGTGTCTTTAGTAATGCAACACAACAGTCACAGAAAATAAAGTTAAGACCCCTCCCTTTTTTAACATATAGAAACTACACACACACACACACACACACACACACACACACACACACACACACAATCTACTCCAACAAAAAAGTCCCAACCTCAAAGACTTCACCAGAGGAGTCCTAAAATATCTTTCCAAACAACCATTTGTTTTTCATCATCAAATAGTGCTCAGTTTTAAGTTGTCATCCCCAAACAAAACAAATACTGCCTTTTCTCCTAAAGAGTCAATGTTAACTTCTAAAGGGATTTACTCAAGGCATGTATTATTTACTTAAATAACTCTATTTACAGTGTATAAATTTTGTCTTAATTCCTTTGTTTTTCAGCACAGCACTCCTTAAAAAGGAAAATTCCCATAAAGCAAATGCATGGGGGAATTTTTCAAAAAGAAAGTTATTTGTATTCAATTTCTGTAAAAATCTGTAAAAATTTTTAAAAAATATTTTCAAAAATACCTATGGGTGAACCTATCTTAAACCCAGAATCTTTAATGGAAATTTAAAAATTTTATGAAATAATATCTTTATATAAAGTAGGTCTTAAAAGACTAAACACATATAGCTAGTTCAGTCCAAGGGGTTCAGCTCATTAAAATTTAAATATTTATTGGTCACCTGCTACCAGTATGGTAATAAAAGGATAAAAACGATACCTCTTCCCATGAGAATCAGAAAGTCTAACAGGTTAAGTATAGATACACATCATAGTGTATATACAAAATGCTAGATCACTCTTCATGGAGAGTGAAGATTTTAGGAAAGCTTAGGAGAAAGGTCCTTTGAACTTAAAAATAACCAGTCATTGGAAAGAAAGACAAGAGCATTTTAAAGAAGGAGGCTGAAATGTAGAGGGTTTTAGTCCGTTCCAATAATGAGTTGTAAAAGGTATACTTAATAGTTCTAAAAGGGCTGGAGCAGTCAAGCCCTCATGAACTTTTGAAACTGACCATCAAGACTAAAATCTTACAAAGTATGTTCTTTGACAACAGTTATAAATTAAAAACAAAAGAAATCTTAAATAGTACCATATACTTGAAACTTTTTTAATTTATAAATAAATCATGAGTCAAAAAAGAATTCACAAGGGAAATACAAAATATTTTGAAATGAAAATTAACAAAAAGAGAGCACATCAAAACTTCCGGGATGTAATATGCAGCACTTAGAGGGAAATTATAAACATACACGTACCTAACAACAGATTCCCCAAATATATAAAGTTAAAATTGTCAATCTAAGTGAAAAACAGGCAATTCAACAAGAGTTGGAGGCTTTAATACTCCACTTTCAAAAGTGGATAGAATAACTAGACAAAAGATCAATAAGAAAACAGAAGACCTGAACAATTCTCGAGACCTGTCATATACATAGAACATTCCATCCAACAATAGAATACACATTCTTCTCAACTTACAAATGGAATATTCTCCATGAAAGACTACATGTTAAGACACAAAACAAGTCTCACCTTTAAAAGAATTGAAATCGGGCCTTCCTGGTGGCACAGTGGTTAAGAATCCGCCTGCCAATGCAGGGGACATGGGTTCAAGCCCTGGTCCGGGAAGATCCTACATGCTGCAGAGCAACTAAGCCCATGTGCCACAACTACTGAGCCTGCACTCTAGAGCCCGCGTGCTACAACTACTGAAGACCGAGCGCCTAGAGCCCGTGCTCCGCAACAAGAGAAGCCACCACAATGAGAAGCCTGCACACCACAACGAAGAGTAGCCCCCAGTTGCTGCAACTAGGGAAAGACAGCACACAGCAATGAAGACCCAACACAGCCAAAAATAAAATAAATAAAATAAATACGTTTATAAAATAACTGAAATCATACAAGTGTATGATCTCCAGCCACACTGGAATTAAATTAGAAATCACAAGGAAGTTGAGAAATTAACAAATGTGCAAAAATTAAACAACAAACTCCTAAATGACCACTGTGTCAAAGAAGAAATCACGAGGGGAATTAGAAAATACTTCACAATGAATGAAAACAAAAACACAACACACCAAAACTCATAGCATGCCCTTAAAAGCAGTGCTCAGAGGAAAACTTATAGCTGTGAATGCTAATATTTTTAAAAAGACCTCAAATCAATAAAAAAGCATTCTAGCTTAAAAAACTAGAAAGAGAAAAGCAAACTAAATCTAAAGCAAGCAGAAGAAAGAAAATAATAAAGAAATAGAACAGAAATAAATCAAACAGATAATTTTTTTTTTAAAATGAAGCTTAAAGTTGGTTCTTTGAAAAGAGCAACAAAATTGACAAATCTTTAGAACTAGACAAGAAAAAAAGAGAAGACTCAACCTACTAAAATCATCAATGAAAGAAGTGACATTAATACCAACTTGACAGAAATAAAATGGATTATGAGAAAATACTAGGAAAAACTGTACACCAACAAATTAGATAACATAGATTCAATGGACACATTTTTAAGAAGACACAACTAAAATGACTTAAGAAAAAACAGAAAAAGACTCATAACAAGTAAAGAGATTTAATTAATGATAAAAAATACTTGCCACAAAGAAAAGTCAGGACCAGGTGGCTTCACTGGTAAATTTTACATAATGCTTAAAGAAGAAGTAACACCAATCTTTCTCAAATTCTTCCAAAAAATTGAGGAACACCTCCCATCTCAATCTATGAGGCCAGCATTACCCTGATACCAAAGTCAAACAAAGACACTACAAGAAAACTACACATCAATATCCCTTAGGAACATAGAGAGAAATATCCTCAACGAAATACTAGGAAACCAAATCCAGCAGCTTAATAGAAGGATTACACACCATGACCAAGTGGTATTTCTCTCAGGAATACAAGGGTGGTTTAATATGAAAACTAATCAATCTAATACACCATATTAAAAGAATAAAGGAAAAACTCCACACAATCATCTCAGTTGATACAGAAAAAGTATCTGACCAAACCCAACAACTTTTATGATAAAAATACTCAACAAACCAGGAGAAGTAGAAGGGAATTCTTACCCAATAAAAGACATCTACAGAGCTAACATCATACTTCATAGTGAAAAGCTAAATGCCTTCCTCCTACGATCAAAAATAAGACAAGGATGTCTACTCTCACTATTTCTATTCAATATTTTACTGGAGGTTCTTAGTCAATTAAGCAAGAAAAAGAAATAAAAGAAACCCATGTCAGAAAGGAAAAATAAAACTATCTCCTTGTAGATGACATGCTCTTATACAAAGAATAACTATAAAAGCAATAACCATAAAAGGAAAAACTGAATAAACTTGGCTTCATAAAAATTAAAAATTTTCTGTTCACCAAAAGACACCAGTAAAAAAAAATCAAAAGGCAAGCAACAAACTGACACAATATTCATAAAACATGTATCTTGTAAAGCACTTGTATGCAGAATACAAAGAAATCCTAAAACATAACAAAGACAAACAAACCAATAGAAGAAAATGAGCAAAAGATTTGAGAAGATACCTCATAATAGCTAGATAACTTGCCACAAGCATATGAAATGATACTCAATATTATTTATCATCAGAAATGTAAGTTAGAAACATAATAGCATACTAATCCGCATCTACTTGAATCACAAAAAGTACTGTAAAAAGACTGACAACAATAAATGGTAGCAAGGACGTAGAACAATGAGGACTCTCATATTTTGCTGATGGGAATGTAATTTTGGTAAAAGTTAAGCAATTTCTAATAAACAACACATAGCCCTCTGATCCAACAATTTCACTTCTAAGTTTTTAAACAAGAGAAATATAAACATGTCCACAAGGTACTTTTACCAAAATGTTCCTGGCAGCTTTATTTACAATAGCCCCAAACTGGGAACAATGAAAATGCTCAGCAACAGAAAGATGAATATTGTGGGTTTTGTTTTGTTTTTTACAGTGAAATAATAATCAGAAACAGAAAACAACAATTACTAATATCATCAACAACATGAAAGAATCTCACAGACACTGAGCAATGGCAGACACAAAAAAGTATGCATTTGGTGATGCCATTAAAAAGGCAGAAGCAAAAATAATCTAAGGAGAAAAAAAAAATCAGAATAAAAGTTGCCTTGAGGGAAGGAAATGTCCTATATTGTGATACGGGTGTAGATTTGTCAAAACTTACAGATAAAATCTATGTATTTCAAAGTATATAAAATTTACCTAAATAAACACCTGTAAAAAGTTCTTATGAATAACAACCAACCAGGTAGGAGTGGGTGGAGGTATAGATCAAAGAAGACAGACAAAATGTTAATAACTACTAAAACTGAGTGATGGTTATATGGAGATTCATGATACCATTGTTTACTTTGTGCATATGTTTGATATTTTCCATTAAAAAATAAGAACAAAAATCCTGACTATGAGAGCTACTGACAGGGTTCAATACGAGGAAACTGCCGAATAAAGTCAAAACAGTAGGACAGGATCCAATGAGAAAAGCAAAGAGAATACTAGAAAAAGAGGGAAAGAGGAACATAAACTAAGCAATCTCAGAGAGCAGTCCTCCATATTTTCAAACACTGTAAGAAAACAACAGAAAGTTCCACTTAAGCCAAAACCTATCTTTAACCAAAGCTCCTTCTAAAAGTTTAGGAAAACAAATTTCACATTAAAAAGTAACAGAAATCAGACCACAGCCCATATAGCTATCATAAGAAGAAGAAAAATAAAGAGAAGCAGAATAAAATCCCTAATTTCCTACAAACAATAAAATTACAAAAAGTAACCCCATAAAAACAGATCAAACTATAAACCACTTCCAAGGAAAGGTTAAAACCACTAATATAAGAACAAATTTAACTGGAATTCAGTGGGGTGGGGATGAAGTGACAGAAGTCAGAAAAAAATTAAAAAGTAAAAAAAAATTATTTCAAAAATGAAGACTAAAGAACAAAGAAGTAAATGAACACAACAGATAGAAAAAAGAAATATTTCTAAACATTAAAAAAAATGCAGATTCAAGAAAAACTTATCAAATATTGAAGACAGTCAAAGATCAGACACTCAAAAGTATAACAAGAAAACTTTCCAGAAACAGAAGTTTGAAACCATGTATTGAAAGACAGACATGAGAAAAGCAACCCAGAAAGACAAATACCAAGACACTCTAGTATGAGCTACTAGAACTTTAAATTACTGAATTTTAACAAATGGGGGGAAAATTCTTTGGACATATATAGGCAAGATAGACATATGCAAACTTTTTCTTACAGAATCAGAGAGTAAATATTTTAGGCTTACAAACCATAAGGTGAAAGTTATATGAAATTCAAATATCAATGTCCAGTGTCCACAGCCATGCTCACTGGTTTCCATATTGTCTATGGCACTGCACAGCATAAGCAGCCAAAGACAATATGTAAATGAACAGACATAGCTGTATACAAAAACAAAAACAAAAACAAAAAATAACAAGTGTTTACAAGCACAGGCAGTCAGCTCATGGGCAGTAGTTTGCAGACCCCTGATTTAGGCATGCACTAAGTGACTTTATAATGGACAGAATATGAGACTATTCTAAATTTTTCAGTAGCAACGCTTTATGCCAGAAAAAAATGGAGTAACATATTTAAAATAAAATAATCAAGGAAAGAACATGTAAACCGGCCTTCCCTGGTGGCGCAGTGGTTAAGAATCCGCCTGCCAATGCAGGGGACACGGGTTCAAGCCCTGGTCCAGGAAGATCCCACATGCTGCAGAGCAACTAAGCCCGTGCGCCGCAACTACTGAGCCTGCGCTCTAGAGCCTGCGAGCCACAACTACTGAGCCTGCGCGCCTAGAGCCCATGCTCTGCAATGAGAAGCCATCACAATGAGAAGTCTGCACATCACAACGAAAAATAGCCCCCACTCGCTGCAACTAGAGAAAGCCGACATGCAGCAACTAAGACCAAACGCAGCCCCACCCCCCACCCCCCAAAAAAGAACATGTAAACCAAGGATTTTACATCCAACAAAAAATAACCTGTAAAGGGAATTACCTGGTGGCCGCCTGCCAATGCAGGGGACATGGGTTCGATCCCTGGTCTGGGAAGATCCCACATGCTGTGGAGCAACTAAGTCCGTGAGCCACAAGTACTGAGCACACGCGCCACAAGTACTGAAGCCCATGCGCCTAGAGCCCACAACAAGACAAGTCACCGCAATGAGAAGCCCATGCACAGCCCCCCTCGCCACAACTAGAGAAAGGCTACAAGCAGCAACGAAGACCCGATGCAGCCATAAATAAATAAACAAACAAATAAATAAATAAATTTATAACAACAAAAGAAAGATAACCTGATCAGCCCCATATTTAAAAATATTTAAACTGCAGGAAAAGTCTCCAACATAGAGAATTCCAGACCCAGATGACTTCAGTGGAGAATCCTACCAAACATCTTAATAAAAAACAAAACAAACAACAAACTCTTCCAGAAAACAGAAGGGAACACTTTCCAACTTATTTTATGAGGACAGCATTACCCGACCAAAACCAAAAACAATACATATCAATTGGGCCAAGTACTGATCAGAAATTGCCTACATAATATCTGCAATAGTCTAATTGTATTACCTAAACATAAAATATAAAAGGAAGAGTTTTACACATACATATACAGCCTCATCTTGGTAACTCTATTTATGTTAGAAATTAACCATCCTCTAGGTTCTTTAGAGCTCCATTACTAGATAAATTCTTTTCTATTACCAGTAAAAACAGAACAATACAAGTAAAGATTGGGAAATAAGTACATCAGGGAAATAAATCTACTACTAATGAATGCAGTAGATACAATTTAAGTAGATTACATCATAAAACAAACATAGCAACAGGTGCAACAACATTTTAAGCTTAAGAACTCATGACATTGGGGGGAGGGTATATAATGTAAAACATTTCCACTTTTTCAACATTTGAACAAGATCTCATCTCAGGAATAGAAAAAGCTGATTGTTCAGCAATCTAAAACTAAGCAATTAAATTTGCTTTCTATGTATCTGCAGCCCAGCTAAAAAGATTGGGGATGGGGGCCTCTTCCAAATTGCAACATTAATTCTTCTAGCTTCTGTATCATCTATAAATTTCAGACTCTCATCCAACAGCTTTCTCAACACTTTCACTCTGCACCTCAAATTCAACTTACCCAAGGCTGAATTCACCTTTCCTATCCCACCCCTATTCCCAAACCTGCTCTTCCTTTTGTATATTTCCTGCTGTATTCTTTTTTAGTTCCCTGAGCAGGGATGGAACCCGAGCCTCCTGCATTGGAATTGTGGAGTCTTAACTACTGGACCGCCAGGGTAGTCCTCCTACTATATTCTTCTTCTTTTTTTTTTTTTTTTTAATAAAATGAGCTCAGCTTTTTTTTTTTTTTTTTTGGTTGCATTGGGTCTTCGTTGCTGTGCACGGGCTTTCTCTAGCTGCGGCAAGCGGGGGGCTACTCTTTGTTGCGGTGCGTGGGCTTCTCATTGCAGGGGCTTCTCTCGTTGTGGCTCTAGGTGTGTGGGCTTCAGTAGTTGTGACACGCAGGCTCAGTAGTTGAGGCTCGTGAGCTCTAGAGTGCAGGCTCAGCAGTTGTGCCACACAGGCTTAGCTGCTCCGCGGCATGTGGGATTTTCCCAGACCAGGGCTCGAACCCGTGTCCCCTGCATTGGCAGGTGGAGTATTAACCACTGTGCCACCAGGGAAGCCCCCCGACTACTATATTCTTAATCACAAGTAATCTGCCTAATCAATGAAGCCAGAAACCATCCTAAATACCTAGTCATTCTTCCTCTCCCTTGTCCCCTACAGTCAATCACCAAATCCTCATGATTCTACCTCTAAAATATTTCTCATTCTGCCCCCTTTAAATTCATCCTCTGCACTGTACAAATATGCCTGCTCCATCCCACGAACTCCCTTCAAAATAAAGACTAAACTCTAGCAATAAATATAAAACCCTCCAAGATCTACCTCTCCAAGTCTTTTTTCACTGCTATTTGCTGCCTCACTCTTTGTACTCCAGTAGTAATAGTTTCTTGCCCACACTGTGCTGTATCATGCTTCTGCTTTTCTCTATACCTCAAACATTCCTTCCTTTCAACTAATTCTTATCCTCATCATTTAAAGCTCAGCCCAAGTATCATGCACCCCAGTAAGTAACCACCCCCACATGCCCATGCCTGTGTAAACTGGTGATTATCTCTCCTTAGCTCTTAACAAATCTTACTGAAATAATCTATTTATATATCTTTAACTGCACTAAACTGTAAGAGTGTTGAAGGCAGAGATCTTATCTGTAACTCCAATAACCCGGTACACATGAAAGCTCAACCTCTGTTGAACTCAACTATAATTTTTCTCATTTCCCTCAAAGAGACAAGAGAATAGGGGAAAAAATGTCACTGAAACACAAAATCCTCACTGCAGTAATCAATTCTTGCTCACAAAAAGAGCAAGAATAAAACTAAAAATATTCCTTCCTCATACGATTTCCTTCCTTTTCACAAAATCCCTGACCCCAAGCAATATTTGATGCCAACAATTATGGCTGCAAATTGTCTTGTGCTAAGAAGATTATAATAATGATGCAAGCATAAACTCAGTTGATAATTCACTGTTGAGGTCTTGAGTACACAATTTTCTATCAAAACAACAAAACAGCACATTATATATGAAGGATTCTTAACAAATTATCTAGGACTAATCTAATGTGCATTCTTTCAAACAAATTTTTGCTGAATAAAAGAGAGAAAAGGGAAACAAAAGTGGGCAAAAAAATATGAATAAGAAAATTGTAAAAAGATCACAAATCAAACTTTAAAGGCAACAAAGTCTGGGTTTCCCCATAAAATTTAGGTATATATAAGTTATAAATAGCCTATAGAAAGAAAATATGCATGCAAAGTTCTGGAATAGGCTCCTGAGGGAGGTACTAGAGGAAGAGCCCCTGGACTGGGAGTATCAGTCCTGAATCTATCACTAGTTAGCTGTAACACTGAATAGACACTAATTAAGTCATGCAATCATTCTAGCATTTCATTTCCTCAACAGCAAAAGAAGTTATTGGACATCAGATCTATGCATTTTACTACATGTAAATTTTACCTAAAAAAGGAGCTGTCAAAACAGGAGATGAGTCATTAATTAATCTGAGCTGTTTTCATCCTTCTATCACATACAACTTCTCTAGAAGCACCCTAATTAAGACCAACACTTACTACATGTTAAAAAGTCTTCAGATGGTTCATCATTAAGGAAACAAAGACTAGACAACCCTTTTAGTCTCCTCTAGCTCTAAATTTCTGAGATTGTTAATTTATACTCTATTACAAATGGTATCACTACTCAATTTACACTCATGAAAGAAAAAGTTAAAAATCACTCCCTTAGCTGACACCAAATGACAAAAGTATCAGTATCTGTTTTCACTATCTATATTTCCAGTTGAATAATCTGAAATCAACAGGTTCAGATACTACAACTGTCCACTTTTACTCTCCTTACTTTACTACCTTCCCAAGCCCTTCATTAAATGACTTTACAGAAAGAAGAGACTTCTTGGTCCCTCCCACTTATCACCTAATATAAGTCAAAAGTCAACTAGAGCAGGAGGATTAAGTAGAGGAGGATTATATAAAGCATCAACTCCAAGACAGGGAGATTCTTTTCCCTGAACCCTGCCCAACAAAGTATGTGATAAAGTGGTCTTTTTAGGTTATTATTAAGTGATACATAACTTTCTCTCCTTTTTTAAACTAGATAATGGAATTCTTCAAAAACTACTAAATATAAACATAATCAAAAATATTTGAAAAAAAAAAAAACAGCGGCTGAGTTGGGTTAATAAAATTATGGCTCTTTTTCCTCTTAAAGTTTTCTTCAATGAACAACAACCAAAAAAAAAAAATTTTTTTTTTCTAAAACCATGATCAATTAATTTTCTCTGGGTTGTTAGATTATTGATGACTAAATGCTCAATGAAAATATGAAATGATTTTTTAAAGATGGCATTATTCAGTTTGTTGATCACTGAAAATACAGCCACTCACATACATGTTTTAAAATACTATTATCAGGACCCCAACTTAAAATTTTGCATGTACTCAGCAGAAATACCATTAGGGCAAAATCAATATTTGTTATGTACCGAATGAGACAGTATGTACTTCTGCTGAGGACAGACTTGTATTTCTCTCACCTAAGCTATAAGGCAACAGTAATTTGGAGATTGTTCCAATTTTAACTAACTGCAGTAAGTATAATTTACACATCTTGTAAAAAGAAGCATTCTATTACACAGCATGAAAGAAATTCATACCAATAAAACTTTATAACAAAATGTGCTATTTTAGAAAAAATATAGTTATGAATTCATAAGAACTGAGTACTATAATATTCATTAGAAACTTGTCAAAAGCACATGGGAGGGCTTCCCTGGTGGCGCAGTGGTTAAGAATCCACCTGCCAATGCAGGAGACCTGGGTTCGAGCCCTGGTCCGGCAAGATCCCACACGCCGTGGAGCAACTCAGCCTGTGTGCCACAACTACTGAGCCTGCGCTCTAGAGCCCGCGAGCCACAACTACTGAAGCCCGTGAGCCTAGAGCCCGTGCTCCACAACAAGAGAAGCCACCGCGATGAGAAGTCCACTCACCACAGTGAAGAGAAGCCCCCACTCGCCGCAACTAGAGAAAGCCCGTGCAATGCAACAAGGACCCAATGCAACCAAAAAGAAATAATAAAATTTAAAAAATCATATTAAAAAGCTATTAATGACATTAAAAAAAAAAAAGCACATGGGAAACCTGTCACTCCAGTGTATCACTTTTCACCATATTACTATCCTTTCTATGGAATATATTCCAATATATGCAATTTTTAAAATTTACAGGAGTTACCAGTATACATGCAAGTTACAATGTACTTATTGGTTACATTAAAGAAAATCTGAAGAACAAAAAAGTGAAGTTAATTTTGGCAGAATTTTCCTAAGAATGCTTTTTATTTAAGAAGTTCTCACCAAAATTGGGCAAGGGGAGAGATATAACTACTCCTTCAATAAAAGCTTCTATTTAAAGAAAATTAATTTTATATTCAACTTTCTCTCAGGCCAGTAGAAATATGAAACTCTCAGAACACATTAATTTGATAATAAGAAAAGAATCAATGAGATGTTGGCAAAAAGGAAAAATAGTTATTAATTAAAAATCTTTGAGTACCTGAAATAATTTCCTACTATTCTTATTAATACTACCTACCAAAGAAAAACTAATAATTATGATTGAGATAAACCAAAGACAAAAAGTTTTAAGAAAAGTTTTAAGAATTTTTATCTAAATTACTAGTCAAAGATGAGGTAAGATCATAATTCTCTAACAGAAGTGCCCTCTTGTTTGCTACTACTAAAAAAGTAAAATAAAATAAAGTAAAATGGTATATTACCAATGAGGGAAAAATGCATGATTGTTTGAAATGTGATTGTATTTTTCAAATAATTTTTATCAGTACATCAGAAAATTAAAGGATTTTACTGTATAATTATCTTATTTAACAAAATACACTAAAGCAGGTACTTGTAAAGTCAGTGAGAAGTTAATCAATTTCAACTCAATAGAATAATCACATATATATGGGGAATATCAGGAAGAAAGCAATTATTACTGAAACAAATAATCATAGTTGTTCTCAACTGAAAAGATACTTATTGGTTCTGTATATTTTTCTTTAACAAATAATATACTCTTCTTTTAATAAAATATATTTTGAATTCCTACTTAAACATTACTTTAACTGGTCAACTGAGAAACTTAAAATATCATGTCATGATGCTAACAGATTCTTAATATCCCTTTCTTATTTATTTTTAGCAATGACTCTGCCTTTTTAGTTTCCAATTTCTCCATATAGAAGTATTTAGTCCAAAGAAACAAAACATTCTCCCTAAACTATATATAAGCCACTACTACTAAGTATAATCCCAATTATTTCTGAAGTATTCAAGTGTCTTCTATTAGTACAATTTTATGTTTCTTTAATCAAAGTAATAAACACATTTCCTTGTCCTAAAATTATTATAGCTATTATGGAAACCTGACTGCTAGAACCTCAAGTCAAAGCACAGTTGATGATTCATGTTTAATCTAGATAAACTTCCTTTTCTATAATTTCTCTAAATGAATAGAGGAGAGCCTATGATTACCATAAAACCTGGGGTCGCTAATATAGTTAACTGGCCTACTGTGACCTTATATTAAAGTTAAAAGACTTTTTATGTAAATATTTTACAACACTTTTTTTCAATGGCATTTTAGTGTTTTCCTTCACTCTTTTCTAAAAATACCATACTAAATGGGGACCTGTAGATGAGGTAAATAAACAAAAGGGCAGGCCGAAACTATAAACCACGTTTGTCCTTAAGGTCCTACAATTCTTTTTGGGACCACACTTAGTCTCACTCCTCATTACTGTCAGTCAGATTCACAAGATTCCCAAAGCACACCAAGAGGCCCACACTTCTCACTATAACTCTACTCCCACCATGCCTTTCTCCCTCAGACAATGTTCCTACATGCCACACCTCTCCTGATCACAGCCAATGCAAAGAGGCTTACTTCTGTTGTTCCACTGCCTCTGAACCCTCACCTGTTTGTGGTATCAGCAAATTTATTTGATAAACTAATCTGTGCTAATATTGCCAATAAAGGGCAATAGTTTAAAGTTTTTCTTCCAGAGAATTTGTAATTTTAAACGAAACATTTTAGAAAGAATTCCATAACCCAAAGGAGAGACACAATAAAGTTTGGCATTGGCAATTCTAAGATAATACCACACAGTCAACCACCCAGTCCACCTATTTGTAATGTAGATCCAATTATAATTTAATACAATTTAAATTAAAAATTAATGTAGTCATAAACCAGCAGTGAATATATGCCTGGTTTAGATATATGTCTCATGGCAAATGTAAAGTGGAAACTAAAAGTTGTATGGTTTTATCTTAAGTCCCATCTCTGTTAAATCTTCTCAGCTTCAAAGTAGAGCAAATGACCCCTGTAGCCAATCCAGTTAAAATGGTCAGGTAACCTACCCAGAAGAATTACTTAGAGAACATCATATATGAGGTCTTCTTAGAACATCTGGTATTTATGACTTAAAGTGTCTTTTCTACAACTCGGTAAATTACAAATTTAGTTAGATATTGTTTATTCAGACAAACCACTTTTTCCTTATCGCATTAATCCAAAAATCTCCTATGAATGAGATAAATTTATACCATTTTATTCAATCTGCAATTAATCCTATAGTTACAAGTCTAGAGTCTAGAACATCCTTTCTGAACAACAGAGCCAAGGTTTTTTCAAATCAGAATTGGATGGATTCTGCTATATAATAATCTTGTGAAGAATCCTCTTGACCAGAAATCTCAAACATCAGATCAGCTAGATGAATTTCAGAAAGATAAAACACCCCTAATTCTTAATTTCTTAACAGTGAGAAAAGAAAAACCTTACTAGCTCAAATGAAATGTCCAAGAGACACTACGTAGAATATTATAAAACCCACCAATTCTATTTGGTTTTTCTATGCAATCTTATTTAGAACTTCTGTACAGCTACAAGTCCACAAAGGTTAAGGACTATACCACTTAGAGCTTTCACAGCCTTTCAACCTATACTGGGAAGAATATTAAAAGAATCAAATGAATGAAAAATTAAAACAATTTGGAAGAGTTCTTGAAGACAAAGTCTACAAACAGTGCTCACTCAGCTATCTGTAAAACAAATTTTATTTAAAACATTAATGCTTCATAAACTACCCAAAAAGATCATTAAAGTATAGATAAAACCTACACTAGACCAATAATTTATTTTACATTCTTTTAAGTCACATATTTGGCCCTATTTTTTAAACAAATTGACTCAGCAAGTATCCAGTATGCCCTCACCTCCACTTCCCACCCCCTGTACTCTTGGTTTTGAAGATAAGTATGAAGTTCAACTCAATCCTAAAAGACTGCTTCACCTAAGAGCTACATTTTGCCTTGACTTTCTTTATGACCTTGGGGGGGAATCTACTAAATGACAATTTTAATAATGTTTGTGTGTTCCTGTTTATTAATGAAATTTAATCCTAATATGCAAACAATAGTGAAGTCTTTTAAACTGAACCTAGAGAGCTGAAAGCCTTTGAGTTACAAACATCAAATGACGTGTAATGTGAACCACATTTTCCAAACTTAATTTGACTAGTTTTAAAAAAAAAACAACTATAAAGGCCCCAAATTCAACAAGATTGAAAAACAAATTCTGAAAAACACCAACAGTCTCCCTATTACTTCTCTTTATGGACAACTGGTCTGCAATGTGGAAAAGAACAAGGAGGAATAAAAGTAGCTTAACTAGCCATTTCCCTGCTTTTATAAGGATAAAAGCTGGACAACAAACGAAAACTTAAAAATTGGCAAAGAATGGGGAGACAGTATATGAAGAAATCTACAACCTGAAAATTACGAAAATAAATCTATCTTTTAAGTCACTAACTGTATACCTATGTTAGGCAGTAATCTTGGTATTGTCTTATTAGCATTGGAAAGGTAAATCCCTGCCTTGGAGGAACAACTACTAAGTACATTTCATTTCAGGATCTTAGTGCAGTTTACCAGCAGTATCTCTGTAGGTTTCCCTAAGGTACTCTAAAGTGCTTAACATCCTTCACACCTCCAGCCACCACTAAAGTGAGAAGTAAATAAATACGATTTACTTATACAATTATTTACCATGGGATTCTAGTCAAGAATACAAAAATAAGCATCTATACAGGCATTTGATACCCAAAGAAAGTGTAGAATACGAAGTACAGTAAGATTCACCCTTAATTGACCACTACAGAAACCAGAGGCCTTCCACATGGGCTGTTCTTTACCACCACTCTTAATTTGAAAAAGTTAACAATGTCAACTCAACATTTTAACAGTAGACAAACAGAACTTAGTGAAATCTCTTCTTCCAGATCCGCAAAAGGTATTTATAAAAACTGAGATAGAGGAACGCCCTCCCCCCGCAAAAGCACCCTACTAGAAAGAATGAAATACCTAAAACGTCAGACGGGTCAAGGTTAGAAAAGCTGATCTAACCCAATTACCGGGAGGGACCACAGGTTTTGGGACTACGGACGTGAGATCGGGATGGGGGTGGGTAGCAAAGTGAAATCTAACCCCAGAAATCACAACACAGGCCGCAGCCTGAGAGCCGAAGCTGGCGGGAAGTGAGCTCCCTTTCTGTTCCCAGGGGAAAGTCCAGAGAAGAGCGGCTCCACACAGCGGACGTACGAGGCGCCAACAGTGCATGCCTACCAAGGCGCCGCAGCCGCTGGAGAACCCGGTCAAGAAGGGGAGGAGATCCCGGCAGACGGCCCTGGAAGAGAAGGACTAAGACTGGGAGCAGCGGCAGCGTCTGGACGAGTGGGATTACCTAGCTGTGACGACCGAGAAGTGTCCTCAGGCTCCGGCGATGGTCCCGACTGCGCAACGCGTGGTGTCTTTCCCGCTTAGCCCGCAGTAGCAACAGAACAGCCCCTTCAGCCAGTCGCCATTTCCCGCCTACCGACCTGCTGCACCGCACGGACGGGGACCCGGATGGAAAGCGGCCTCTCCGCGCAGGCGCTCTGACTTTCTCCTCCCCCTCCCGCCACAATTCCGCGAGGTGGGAGGGAAGGAATGCGGACAGCCCCGGCAGCCAAAAAAAAAAAAAAAAGCCCCCTCCCCCCCGCAAAAAAAAGCCAAAAAAACAACTTTACTTCCGTGAAAAGCGTTAGAGTTCCTGCCGCCGGAAGAAACTCAGGAGCTCGAATTCCTGACAAAAGCAGAACGCAGGGCCCTGGGACGGGATGGAGTAACAAGGACAAAATCTATCAGGCTATGCCAGTGCTTGGGGGATATTTGTACTTTAGGGGCCTCCGTAGCTGTGTGTAGTGGTCGCAAGGGGAGTAGGGAGTACAGCGTTGGGAGTGGAGAGGCGGGGACCCGAAGGACGGTTTTTCCTCCCGCGGCTAACGGAACTGTTTAGGCAGAGCTGGGAGGGGGGGGCGCGCCCTTGCCCCGGAGGCGGGGCTTAGGAACGCCTCGCGCAACCTGGCGGCTAGGGTTTAGTAACCCGGGCTCGCAAGGTGGGTGGAGCCGAGTGGGACCGGGTGGTACTAACGGCTTGGCGCGCAGGAGGAGGTAGTGTTTAGACAGTACTGCCAGAGGCCAGGTTA
>RJWK010011344.1:0-42133 GCA_004363435.1 Platanista minor | reverse complement strand
CACTGCTGTGAAGCAACAGACTCATAATAGAAATGACCTTTTGGGTCTCTAAGTCCACATCTTCCTGCCAGGGTGCCTTGTCCCTGTCTATACACTGTCGAGTTTTCTTTATCTCATTGAAAGATGAAAAAGGCATGTTTCCAAAACTTCTCCCAGAGGAATCTGTTCCCTTGCCTAGCATGGCTCACTGTTAAGAAATATCTTGATTCTCCAGCTTCAGTTTCTATTTTTCTTTAGTTTATTATATCCTTGTCCTTATGTAAAAGAAAAGTTATTATTAGCAATATAATTGTGGTAGAGCCTTAAAGCCCTTTTAACACTTGCCATATCAGAGGGAATAATGAAACTTGGGTTAATGCCTGCTAATAGTTGGTAAGTCGTATTTACATAGTTTATATTTGAGAGCTTGCATTTTTTCTGAATAATGGCAAGGATTCCCCAGGAAACCCTTTTATAACTATCAAACTATTGCAATAATTGGCTGTTTTTAGCTAGAAATGCCTATTTAGTAAAGTATCACCTTAATTGGATTACATGAGAGTGAAATGTAATATAGACAGCAAATAGCTGAGCATAGTGACAAAGCCAATGGCACCTTAGAATTTTCCAAAACCATAATAGGTATTATAAATCTATGGATTCTAGCTCAGATTTTGCCTTGCAACTTGTTTGCTTTTGTGCAATGAATGTTTGTTGAATACCTACTGCATGTATTCACGATTTGGTTTAGTGTGGATTATACCACAAAAGTTAAATATGCAACTGGTAGTGACTTCAAGGAATATTCAAACTTTCTGGAGGGAGAAAAAAACATCTATACAAGAAGACTGCAGTAAGAAAGAATAGACACAGACTATTAGCTGTCATTTTCCACAAAGGAAATTCAGAAGAAGAAGCTATAATTTTAGGCAAAAGTAGTTGTGAAATATTTCATGTGGGGCTGGGGCTTGAGTTGTGTTTTGAAGGGTGGGTGCAATATTCCATGTCAAGAACAGGTATGGAAGGGACTTCCCCGGTGGTCTAGTGGTTGAGAATCCGCCTTCCAATGCAGGGGACATGGTTCAATCCCTGGTTGGGGAACTAAGATCCCAGATGCTGTGGGGCAACTAAGCCCACGTGCCGCAACTACAGAGCCCATGCGCTCTGGAGCCCGCGATCCACAACTAGAGAGAAGCCCGTGTGCCGAAACCAAAGATCCCGCGTGCTGCGATTAAGACCCAATGCAGCCAAAAATAAATTTAAAAAAAGAAGAAAAAAAAGAACAGGTATGGAGGTAGGAATGAAGGGGAAAATTTGGAATTTTGTTGTTCAGATTTTTAATCCAAACTGGGCTCATATATGGCCAAAATAGAAGTTTAAAGAGCCAATTGGACCCTCTAGAGATAGTAAGATCAGCCAGATAACTAGTAAAGTTGTACCCAGCAGGGAATATTTGAAGGCACTCAGATTTTATAGTTAAAGATAAAACTAGAATCATCTCAAAACCTACTTTTTGACACAAAGCTGTTAGCTGCTTCAATTATCCACTGAGCTCTGAAAACGAAGTAATAAAGTGTATACTTTTTGTTGTTGTTTCTTTGAATAGCTGTTTTGGGGAGGAAAAAATGGGTAATGGAAGTTGAGGATTTGCCAAAAAGTAGCTTAGCTGTGAAAGTAGCTAAGCTATAAATGTCTTTCATTACCTATGGCCTCTAATTTCATGACACAGCTCCAGATATCACTCTCATATCTCTCAAAAGGTTTTGAGGACTTTATTGAAATGCTAAGTGAGAACCATACAAAGAGATATATTTACATTTGCCCAGCAATTACGAGGTCATTAAAAATGTGGTTGTACTGCCAAAGTGATGTTGTTGGTTGTTTTCCAAAGAAATTTTGCAGACGTGTAAGTACAGGAAAAGTATCACTTAAAATACATCCTTTCTTTTTTGCTAGAAAAAGAACCCAGGAGATAGAGACATAAGGATGATTTTCTCTCTTTCCATCAGGCTAATAAGAAGGTGATGAAGAGATTGTCATGCTGATCTCTGGGGAGACAGTTGTCAAAAGATCTCATCCATTAACTCGCTTTCAAAATGTAATGTAGCTATGCCTGTGGAAAGCTATCAGTTTAGGATGTCTAAAAGTACCTCTAGAAGATAGACCAGATATTTTTAAGGGTGTGTTGCTATTTAATTCAGTGTATTAAGAAGCATGAGATTAATGAAGGCATGGTACTACCCCAGAATGGGCCAGACAGAAATAGTTGCACAACTATAGGCAGTACTCCTGTCCTCTCTGCCACCAGCTGTCCTGCAAACTCTGTGTGGTAAGTGACAAGGGTGAACAGGTGAGAGTGTGGTTATTTCACTACCCGTACTGGCAAAAGCAACTAACAACACATGCCTCACTGTTGGACCTATGTGTATGAAGATCAATAGACTATTATTGCTTTTCTCAAGTTCTTTGCTCCAGACTCTTAAAAAATTGTTTTAAACAGGTAACTTATGGCAATGACTCCAAAACAGATTATTTCCTTACAGAAATCAGAAGCTATCAGAAATTCCTTCAACAGATCACTCTAATTTTTCTTGATCTCCTGAGAGTCAGAACTAGAAATTAAGTAACACCTGGGCAAGCCAGATGAGAAAAATGAAGAAGGAAAAGGAAACTGAGATTTTTTTTTTTTTTTACTACTTACTCTATGCCAGATATTTAATACATTTCGTCTCATTTAATAAATATTCACAGCAAACTTTTAAGGCCGTTACTATTATTATATCTATTTTGTAGATGAAGATAAAGACAGGGAGAAGTTTAAGTAGTTTTTTCCAAGGTCCCACAACTAGTAAACAGCAGACAATATTGAGACACAATCTGACACCAGAGCCCGTATTTCTTTCATTCAACCACGTGGCCTTCTGACTATAGTTCTAGGTGAATCACATAGGTGGCTCAGATCAAAACATCTGATCCAGATGTGATCCAGATGTGTACCAGATCCAAGTTTAGTTTATTTAATGCATGTACTCACTGACACTCATCCTAATATAGTTCTGCAATGAAGAAATCATACAAACTGCAATGCACCTCAGAAAGCCTGCCCATGCAGGAATGTAGCAAGTGACTGAAGATTAGGCATTTGGCGGCAGTCCAGCAAGAGGATGAGGACTAAAAGTCCTCTCATGGAGCGAATAGGGTTGGTGACAGAGAAAAGAACTTAGTCATAGGACAGCACTGAGTGATCATTACTAAGGAATTAATTTTAATATGTGCTCAGTATGACCAGTATTAAAATTAAATTGATTTTGAGTTTTTGAACTGCAGGTATAGGGTTGCTCAGACTATTTCTACGTCATTAAGGTGGGACTGAGCTTATAATCATGGTTAGCTCATCCATCTTCCAGTATTGGAGCAAGTGGGAGAACATAGAGTTAATTGTGTGTGTGTGTGTGTGTTGGGTGAAGTGGGGGTAGGGATAGTTGAGTTGTCCAAGTGAGCTATTAATGATAACTCTGGAGAATACCTTTCTGAATTAGAAAAACATATTAATTAAAAAATAAAATTAATGTATTTTATGTTCACGTTGATATATATTATAAATTAAGATATAAACATGGACTAATAAGTAAAATGAGGAAAGTTAATGAAAAAAGTTGTTTTACAGTAACCCATTAGACCATAAGTTTATAACAATTAGACACACACACACATGCAAGGGAATTGAAGGCATACTTAATTTCTTGAGCACTAAGTTTAAAAAACAAAAACTATTTTAGATGAGTTTCTTCTTGCTTATAATTAAGACAGTGTAAATTCATGCTGAAAATATTTTATCAAGCTTTATTAAAAATGAATCATACATGCCAACTTTTGAAGGGCTTTGGTTCTGGAATCAGAGGGACACAGACCTGGGTTTAAATCTCAGCTTTACTACTTACTGGCTTTGTGACCTTGGGCAGGTTGCTTAACTTCTCTGAACCTCATTCTCCTCATTTGTGAAGTAGGATTATAGAGAGAATTATATTAAAGCGTGTGTGAAAAGTGACTGTTACAAACTAGGTGATTAAAATATAATCCCTTTCCTTGTGCATATTTGACTCAGTTTTCTTATATGTAAAATGAGGATGATGATGCCTCTTACCTATTTCAGGGCTGTTGAGGAAATTAAATATGATAATTATATGAAATCACTTTGCAATCTGTAAATCACTGTACATATGTTAGGTTAATAAAACCATGGGTTATATTTCAGGGGCAAGAAGATTTGGGGACACATTTTAAATATCACTGTGTAGGTAGCCACCTATTTCACCTACCCGTAAGGCTGTTCTTCATTTCCTGAATCATTAAGGTGGCGAGGATTAATCACAGTATTAAAAAAAACCCATGGTGTAAAATGCTTTAAACGTTTCAATTGGTGCTACATAAATCTTACCCATTGTTGTTTTTAATGTGGTAGCTGTGTTAGAATAAAGATTCTGCATTTTTGTATTTGACTATATATTTAATTGGATTTCAGAATCTTGTGTTGCACAGCAGGAATCACTGAAAACCCCTGTGATGATTAGAATGAAAAGCCTTTAAAAAAAAAAAAAACAAGAAGGTTGCTTGGCTTCCTGATAGTGCAGATTTGATTTACTGATTCTCTGAATGATTTGCTAGTTTAGAGAAAAAATAGGAACCACAGATATAAATAAGTTCATAGGTCACCTGAAATATGCAATACCCCATATCTCCACTTGCTCTGGTTTGGCCATATGCAGAATGACCCAGTGCCTCTGGAAGGGTTCATCACTTTGTTTCAGATAGTACTATAGAGCAGTTGAAACTTTAATGCCTGAGTGAGATTCCTCTATTATCTTCTAGTAATCTTAGAAGAGACACTTTCCCATTGCCTGACCCTCCAGAGTCTGATCTTTTCTTCTGATGAACTCTTCCCCTAAATAAACACACTTATCAATTCATTTCTCTAAAAGCTGAAAGTGGAGGATCTGGAGATCTTATTAAAATAGCAGGTTCTCAGGCTACACCTCTAAGATTCTGATTTAGCTGATTTGTAGAGAAGTACAGTTATCTGCAGTTTAAATCCTTAATGATTCTGATGTGAGGTTATTTGGATCACAATAGAGAAATACCGACTAGATGGTCTTTTAGCCTTGAGGCCTAGCTTTCTGAGGACGAATCCAGCCTTCAAGTGGATACTCTTATTCTCTAGGTCTAACCAACTGACTACAGGAGCACTAGAACATAAAACCCTTTTGACCATACCCCATGCTTTCAGTTCCTTTTTGTTTCATAAACCTCCAAATACCATGATTAGTTTCGAACAGATGTGTTGAGTTTAGTTCATCTAGAGCAGCAATTCTGAGTGTGGTCTGGGGAAAACCCAGGTCCCCAAAATCCTTTCCAAAAGTCCACAAGGTCAAAATATTTTCATCATTGTATGAAGGCATTATTTGCTTTTTTCACTCTCATTCTCTCACTAGTGTACAGTGGAGTTTTCCAGAGGCTGCTTGATATGTGATGTCATTGCTTTGAAATTAATGAAACCTGTGGTTCTATATCCTGTGTTTTAAAACTTTTTCAGTTTTAATTTCTAATATGGTAATTATTGATAGATATAACCCACCCAAACAAAAACTCTTTGGAATCCTGAATAATTTTTAAGAGTGTGAAGTGGTCCTAGACCAAAAAGTTTTAGGACTTCTGTCCCATTTAACCAAACATAGTTTTAAAATGTGCATCGGTTAATGTAAACTGATGAAGTTGCTACTAAATCTCAAGGAAATCTCAAACCTGATTAAAATATTCAGATTCCTATTTTTTTGCCCCCTCTTATAAATTCTTAAGGTAGAAATGTTAGGTAGTTAGTCAGACATTAGCAGCAAGGAGGTGACAGTGGTGAGAAAGACAAGAAAGAACAGTCAAGTTACACCCAACCATCTGGGGACTCTCCCCTGACCCCACGCAGAACAGGCGAAACTATGGTCATGTGGTGGGCAGCATATCCTGATGAAGAGGGGCACAGTAACACGAAGGAACCTCCGCGGGATGCACATGCCCAGAACAGAGAGGCGTAAAACCTATAGTAAACACAAACTCATTATATGATCATTATAATAAAATCTACATGGAGAAGGATGTGCATTCACTCCCTCTTGCGAGAGCACCGGAATCGCAACTAACTGCTGAACAATCATCGACACGAAGACACTGGAACTCACCAAAAAGGATACCCTATATCCAAAGACAAAGGAGAAGCCACAAAGAGATGGTAGGAGGGGCACAATCACAATAAAATCAAATCCCATAACTGCTGGGTGGGTGACTCACAAACTGGAGAACACTTATATGACAGAAGTCCACCCACTGGAGTGAAGATTCTGAGCCCCATGTCAGGCTTCCCAACCTGGGGGTCTGGCAACAGGAGAAGGAATTCCTAGAGAATCAGACTTTGAAGGCTAGTGGGGTTTGATTGCAGGACTTTGACAGGACTGGGGAAAATAGACACTCCACTCTTGGAGGGTACACACAAAGTAGTGTGTGTATTGGGACCCAGGGGAAGGAGAGTGACCCACAGGAGACTGAACCAGACCTACCGCCTAGTGTTGGAGGTTCTCCTGCAGAGGAGGGGGGTGGTTGTGGCTCACCATGGGGACGAGGACACTGGCAACAGAAGTTCTGGGAGGTGCACCTGGGCGTGGGCCCTCCCAGAGTCTGCATTTAGGCCCACCAAAGAGCCGGGTAGGTGACCTAAGGCCAAACAACCAACAGGGAGGGAACACAGCCCAACCTATCAGCAGACAAGAGGATTAAAGTTTTACTGAGCTCTGCCCAACACAGCAACAGCCAGCTCTACCCACCACCAGTCCCTCCCATCAGGAAACTTGCACAAGCCTCTTAAATAGCCTCATCCACCAGAGGGCAGACAGCAGAAGCAAGAAGAACTACAATTCTTCAGCCTGTAGAACGAAAACCACATTCACAGAAAGATAGACAAAATGAAAAGGCAGACGACTATGTACCAGATGCAGGAACAAGATAAAACCCAGAAAAGCAACTAAATGAAGTGGACATAGGCAAACTTCCAGAAAAAGAATTCAGAATAATGATAGTGAAGATGATCCAGGACCTCAGAAAAAGAATGGAGGCAAAGAAGAGAAGATGCAAGAAATGTTTAACAAAGACCTAGAAGAATTAAAGAACAAACAAACAGAGATGAACAATACAATAACTGACATGAAAAATACACTAGAAGGAATCAATAGCAGAATAACTGAGGCAGAAGAAAGTATAAGTGACGTGGAAGACAGAATGGTGGAATTCACAGCTGCGGAACAGAAAAAAGAAAAAAAAATGAAAAGAAATGAAGACAGCCTAAGAGACCTCTGGGACAGCATTAAACATGACAACGTTCTCATTATAGGGGTCCCAGAAGGAGAAGGGAGAGAGAAAAGACCTGAGAAAATATTTGAACAGATTATAGTTGAAAACTTCCCTAATATGGGAAAGGAAATAGCCACCCAAGTCCAGGAAGTGCAGAGAGTCCCATATAAGATAAACCCAAGGAGAAACACGCCAAGACACATAGTAATCAAACTGGCAAATAATGTTAAAAGGAAAAATTATTGAAAGCAGCAAGGGAAAAATGACAAATAACATACAAGGGAACTCCCATAAGGTTAACAGATGACTTCTCAGCAGAAACTCTACAAGCCAGAAGGGAGTGGAATGACATATTTAAAGTGATGATAGGGAAGAACCTACAACAAAGTTTACTCTACCTGGCAAGGATCTCATTCAGATTCGATGGAGAAATCAAAAGCTTTACAGACAAGCAAAAGCTAACAGTATGCCAGACCACAAAACCAGCTCTACAACAAATGCTAAAGGAATTTCACTAAGTGTGAAACACAAGAGAAGAAAAGGACCTACAAAAACAAACCCATAACAATTAAGAAAATGGTAATAGGAGCATACATATCGATAATTACCTTAAACGTGAATGGATTAAATGCTTCAACAAAAAGACACAGGCTTGCTGAATGGATACAAAAACAAGACCCATATATATGCTGTCTGCAAGAAACCCACTTCAGACCTAGGGACACATACAGACTGAAAACGAGGGGATGGTAAAAGATATTCCATGCAAATAGAAATCAAAAGAAAGCTGGAGTAGCAATAATCATATCAGATAAAATAGACTTTAAAATAAAGAATGTTACAAGAGACAAGGAAGGATGCTACATAATGATCAAGGGATCAATCCAAGAAGAAGATATAACAATTATAAATATACATGCACCCAACATAGGAGCACCTCAATACATAAGGCAACTGCTAACAGCTATAAAAGAGGATGTCAAGGGTAAAACAATAATAGCGGGAGACTTCAACACCTCACTTACACCAATCGACAGAAGATCCAAACAGAAAATTAATAAGGAAACACAAGTGTTAAATGACACAATAGACCAGATAGATTTAGCTGATATTTATAGGACATTCCCTCCAAAAACACCTGATTACACTTTGTTCTCAAGTGTGCATGGAACATTCTCCAGGATAGATCACATCTTGGCTCACAAATCAAGCCTCAGTAAATTTAAGAAAATTGAAATCATATCAAGCATCTTTACTGACCACAACGCTATGAGATTAGAAATCAATTACAGGGAAAAAAAACGTAAAAAACACAAACACATGGAGGCTAAAAAATATGCTACTAAATAACCAAGAGATCACTGAAGAAATCAAAGAGGAAATCAAAAAATACCTAGAGACAAATTACAATGAAAACACGATGATCCAAAACCAAGGGGATGCAGCAAAAGCAGTTCTAAGAGGGAAGTTTATAGCAATACAAGCCTACCTCAAGAAACAAGAAGAATCTCAGATAAACAGTATAACCTTACACATAAAGGAACTAGAGAAAGAAGAACAAACAAAATCAAAAGTTAGCAGAAGGAAAGAAATCATAAAGATCAGAGCAGAAATAAATGAAATAGAAACAAAGAAAACAATAACAAAGATCAATAAAACTAAAAGCTGGTTCTTTGAGAAGATATACGAAATTGATAAACCATTAGTCAGACTCATCAAGAAACAGAGGGAGAGGACTCAAATTAATAAAATTAGAAATGAAAAAGGAGAAGTTACAACAGACACGCAGAAATACAAAACATCCTAAGAGACTACTACAAGCAACTCTATGCCAATAAAATGGACAACCTGGAAGAAATGGACAAATTCTTAGAAAGGTATAACCTTCCAAGACAGAACCATGAAGAAATAGAAAATATGAACAGGCCAATCACAAGTAATGAAACTGTGATTAAAAATCTTCCAACAAACAAAAGTCCAGGATGAGATGGCTTCACAGGTGAAGTCTATCAAACATTTAGAGAAGAGCTACCACCCATCTTTCTCAAACTCTTCCAAAAAATTGCAGAGGAAGGAGCACTCCCAGACTCATTCTATGAGGCCACCATCACCCTGATACCAAAACCAAAGATAATACAAAAAAAGAAAATTACAGACCAATATCACTGATGAATATAGATGCAAAAATCCTCAACAAAATACTAGCAAACAGAATCCAACAACACATTAAAAGGAAAATACACCATAATCAAGTGGGATTTATCCCAGGGACGCCAGGATTCTTCAATATATGCAAATCAATCAATGTGATATGCCATATTAATAAATTGAAGTAGAAAAACCGTATGATTATATCAATAGATGGAGAAAAAGATTTTGACAAAATTCAACAGCCATTTATGATAAAAATTCTCCAGAAAGTCAGCACAGAGGGAACTTACCTCAACATAATAAAGCCCATATACAACAAACCCATAGTAAACATCGTTCTCAACGGTGAAAAAATATAAGCATTTCCTCTAAGACCAGGAACAAGACAAGGATGTCCACTCTCACTACTATTATTCAATATAGTTTTGGAAGTCCTAGCCATGGCAATCAGAGAAGAAAAAGAAACAAAAGGAATACAAATTGGAAAAGAAGAAGTAAATCTGTCACTGTTTGCATATGACAGGATACCATATAGAGAGAATCCTAAAGATGTCACCAGAAAACTACTAGAGCTAGTCAATGAACTTGGTAAAGTTGCAGGATACAAAATTAATGCACAGAAATCTCTTGCATTCCTATACACTAATGATGAAAAATCTGAAAGGGAAAGAAAGGAAACATTCCCATTTACCATTGCAACAAAAAGAATAAAATACCTAGGAATAAACCTACCTAGGGAGACAAAAGACCTGTATGCAGAAAACTATAAGACACTGCTGAAAGAAATTAAAGATGATACAAACAGATGGAGAGATATACCATGTTCTTGGATTGGAAGAATCATTATTGTGAAAATGACTATACTACCTAAAGCAATCTACAGATTCAATGCAATCCCTATCAAATTACCAAGGGCATTTTTTACAGAACTACAACAAAAAACATTAAAATTTGTATGGAGACACAAATAACCCCGAATAGCCAAAGCAGTCTTGAGGGAAAAAAATGGAGCTGGAGGAATCAGACTCCCTGACTTCAGACTATACTACAAAGCTACAGTATTCAAGATGATACGATTGGCACAAAAACAGAAATATAGAGCAATGGAACAGGATAGAAAGCCCAGAGGTAAACCCACACACCTATGGTCAACTAATACATGTTGTATTACATAGTGTAATACAGCACTATTTACAATAGCCAGGTCATGGAAGCAACCTAAATGCCCATCGACAGATGAATGGATAAAGAAGTTGTGGTACATATATACAATGTAATATTACTCAGCCATAAAAAGGAAAGAAATTGGGTCATTTGTTGAGACATGGATGGATCTAGAGACTGTCATACACAGTGAAGTAAGTCAGAATGAGAAAAACAAATATCGTATATTAACGCATATATGTGGAATCTAGAAAAATGGTACAGATGAACTGGTTTGCAGGGCAGAAATAGAGACACAGATGTAGAGAACAAACGTATGGACACCAAGGGGGAAAAGTGACAGGAGTGGTGGTGGTGGTGTGATGAATTGGGAGATTGGGATTGACACATATACACTAATAAGAACCTGCTGTGTAAAAAAATAAATAAAATATAAAAAAATAAATTCTACATGTGGTTTTTCCCCCCAGCACCCCCTGGTGGGCATTTCTTAGCGAGTCAAGTGTGAGAGCATGTGCAGCAGTAAACTTGTTCCAAAGCTCAGGAGTGTCAATCAAATAATGATCCCCTGTCACTCCAAAAAGAGTGTTAGTGAATGTGGAGAAATTGGAACCCTTGGAGAAATTGGAACCCTTAGAAATTGTTGCTGGGAGTGTAAAATGGTGTGGCCACTGTGAAAAACAGTTTGACCGTTTCTAAATAAGCTTAAAATAAAATTACCAAATGACCCAGCATTTTCAACTCTTATGTGTATACCAAAGAACTGTATGTAGGTGTTCAAATAAAAACTTGTACACACACACACACACACACACACACACACACACACCAAAGTGCCCTTAAGCCTGTATAAGAATGTGACTTTCAATTCATAGAAACAGCCTGCTCTCTCTCTCTCTTTCTGAGAGTGTATCTTTGCTTCAATAAATTTTTGCTTTGTGCTTACACTTAAAGGGGATGGTTTGCAATTCTTTGCTTACTATTGAGGGACCGAGATTGCTGGTCTGGGTCTTCTGCTGACCTCCTCGGTTGAAGTTTTTTGTTACAAGGCACGTCAACCTGGTGACAGAAAAGACTAGTACAAAACAAGTAAAAAATTATTGACTTATTGAATGTCTCCTGCATTATCACTACTGCATAAGATATTGTAAATGAGGTAAAAATATGTTCTGACTTGAGCAGCTTACATTCTTTTAGGGAAAATAAAAAAAAATTATATCTAATGAATGTCTAACTGAAGAATGTTTCCATTATTTTTTAGAACTTAATCAAAAGCAAAGACAGGTGAGAGGTAAGCAATCAAATCACAGAGGGTTTCTCAGAAGAGGTACAACCACAGCTCTACTTTGAAGGATGAAGGAGATTTGAATAGGAAAAAAAAAAAAAACATGAAATCCATTCCTAAAAGCTACTACAGTTAGAATTTCCAGGGATTTTTATTTTCATCCCTTATCTTCCTATATTGTCTGATTTCATTTTACAAATAACATGATTTTACTAAACAATAACATTAAAAAAAAATCTCAAAGATCTAAAGCAATATCCAGACTATTAGAGGCTAAAACAAGTTGAAACCTTGCCTCAGCATCTTAGAAATTAAGAAAGAATTGTTTTTCTAGTGGAATTAACTCAGATAGCAGTCACAGACCTTTTATTCACCTTTGGCTATTGGCTAAAGCCATTTAAAAAATTGTTACCAAAGCCTAGCTTCAAAATCACACTTTCCCTCTGTTTTTACTCTGTATAGCCACCTCATTTTTATATGACTCTGGGTAAATTTTTGTTTGGTTGTTTTCTTTTCTTTCTTCTCTCTCTCTCTTTTTTTTTTCTTTTTTTGGGGCTCTGCTTTATGTTTTTTTTTTTTTTTTTGCTGTACGCGGGCCTCTCACTGCTGTGGCCTCTCCCGTTGCGGAGCACAGGCTCCGGACGTGCAGGCTCAGTGGCCATGGCTCACGGGCCCAGCCGCTCCGCAGCACGTGGGATTCTCCCGGACCGGGGCACGAACCCATGTCCCCTGCATCAGGAGGTGGACTCTCAACCACTGCGCCGCCAGGGAAGCCTTGTTTTATGTATTTTTAACAGGTCAGATTATTTTGGACTGAAGGCTCTGTACTGAAACTCAAACGCTCTCTAGGGAGCTTCAGCTGACATTACATATGGAATATCCAGTTGCTGCATGGCTTGTGGTCAGAGCTCTGTAGGACCACTGGGAGCTTTTCAACTGCTCCAAATGTAGCCAATGTCTTTTCACTATTCAGTACTAACAATGGCTTGCAATTCACTTTATTTATTTATTTATTTATTTATTTACTTTATTTTTTTTGCAGTACGCTGGCCTCTTACTGCTGTGGCCTCTCCCGCTGTGGAGCACAGGCTGCGGACGTGCAGGCCCAGTGGCCATGGGCCATGGGCCCAGCCGCTCTACAGCACATGGGATCCTCCTGGACCGGGGCATGAACCCGTGTTCCCCGCATCAGCAGGCGGACTCTCAACCACTGCGCCACCAGGGAAACCCTATTTATTTTTTTAACATCTTTATTGGAGTATAATTGCTTTACAATGGTGGGTTAGTTTTGCTTTATAACATAGTGAATCAGCTATACATTTACATATATCCCCATATGTCTTCCCTCTTGTGCCTCCCTCCCACGCACCCACCCTATTCCACCCCTCAAGGTGGTCACAAAGCACCGAGCTGATCTCCCTGTGCTATGCAGCTGCTTCCCACTAGCTATCTATTTTACATTTGGTAGTGTATATAAGTCCATATCACTCTCTCACTTTGTCCCAACTTACCCTTCCCCCTCTCCATGTCCTCAAGTCCATTCTCTATGTCTGCAGCTTTATTCCTGTCCTGCCCCTAGGTTCTTCATAACCATTTTTTTTTAGATTCCATATATATGTGTTAGCACACGGTATTTGTTTTTCTCTTTCTGACATAATTCACTCTGTATGAGAGACTCTAGGTCCATCCACCTCACTACAGATAACTCAATTTCGTTTCGTTTTATGGCTGAGT
This sequence comes from Platanista minor, assembly GCA_004363435.1. Taxonomy (NCBI): domain Eukaryota; kingdom Metazoa; phylum Chordata; class Mammalia; order Artiodactyla; family Platanistidae; genus Platanista; species Platanista minor. The sequence goes on along the minus strand of RJWK010011344.1, from coordinate 28,431 downwards.
AATATTCCACTGTATATATGTGCCACATCTTCTTCATCCATTCATCTGTCAATGGACACTTATGTTGCTTCTATATCCTGGCTATTGTAAATAGAGCTGCAATGAACATTGTGGTACATGACCCTTTTTGAATTATGGTTTCATAAAGGTATATGCCCAGCAGTGGGATTGCTGGCTCGTATGGTAGTTCTATTTTTACTTTTCTAAGGAAGTTCCATACTGTTCTCCATAGTGACTGTATCAATTTACCTTCCCACCAACAGTGCAAGAGGGTTCCCTTTTCTCCACACACTCTCCTGCATTTACCGTTTGTAGATGTTTTGATGATAGCCATTCTAAATGGTGTGAGGTGATATCTCATTGTAGTTTTGATTTGCATTTCTCTACTGATTAATGATGTTGAGCATTCTTTCATGTGTTTGTTGGCAACATGTATATCTTCCTTGGAGAAATGTCTATTTAGGTCTTCTGCCCATTTTTGGACTGGGTTTTTTGTTTTTTGGATATTGAGCTGTAAATTTTGGAGATTAATCCTTTGTCAGTTGCTTCACTTGCAAATATTTTCTCCCATTCTGAGGGTTGTCTTTTGGTCTTGTTTATGGTTTCCTTTGCTGTGCAAATGCTTTTAAGTTTCATTAGGTCCCATTTGTTTATTTTTGTTTTTATTTCCATTTCTCTAGGAGGTGGGTCAAAAAGTATCTTGCTGTGATTTTTGTCATAGAGTGTTCTGCCTATGTTTTCCTCTAAGAGTTTAATAGTGTCTGGGCTTATATTTAGGTCTTTAATTCATTTTGAGTTTATTTTTGTGTATGGTGTTAGGGAGTGTTTTAATTTCATTCTTTTACAAGGAGCTGTCCTGTTTTCCCATCACCACTTATTGAAGAGGCTGCCTTTTCTCCATTGTATATTCTTGCCTCCTTTATCAAAAATAAAGTTACCATATGTACATGGCTTTATCTCTGGGCTTTGTATCCTGTTCCATTGATCTATATTTCAGTTTTTGTGCCAGTACCATACTGTCTTGATAACTGCAGGTTTGTAGTATAGTCTGAAGTCCAGGAGCCTGATTGCTCCAGCTCTGTTTTTCTTTCTCAACATTGCTTTGCCTACTCAGGGTCTCTTGTGTTTACATACAAATTGTGAAATTTTTTGTTCTAGTTCTGTGAAAAATGCCATTGGTACTTTGATAGGGATTGCATTCAATCTGTAGGTTGATTTGGGTAGTAGTGTCATTTTCAAAATGTTGATTCTTCCAATCCAAGAACATGGTATATCTCTCCATCTATTTGTATCATCTTTAATTTCTTCCATCAGTGTCTTATAATTTTCTGCATACAGGTCTTTTGTCTCCTCAGGTAGGTTTATTCCTAGGTATTTTATTCTTTTTGTGGCAATGGTAAATGGGAGTGTTTCCTTAATTTCTCTTTTTTCATCACTAGTGTATAGGGATGCAAGAGATTTCTTTGCATTAATTTTGTATCCTGCTACTTTACCAAGTTCATTGATTAGCTCTAGTAGTTTTCTGGTAGCATCTTTAGGATTCTCTATGGATAGTATCATGTCATCTGCAAACAGTGACAGTTTTACTTCTTCTTTTCTGATTTGTATTCATTTAATTTCTTTTTCTTCTCTGATTGATGTGGCTAAAAGTTCCAAAACTATGTTAAATAATAGTGGTGAGAGTGGGCAACCTTGTCTTGTTCCAGATCTTAGAGGAAATGGTTTCAGTTTTTCACCATTCAAAACGATGTTGGCTGTGGGTTTGTCATATATGGTCTTTATTACGTTGAGGAAAGTTCCCTCTATGCCTACTTTCTGGAGTGTTTTTTTATCATAAATTGGTGTTGAATTTTGTTGAAAGCTTTTTCTGCATCTATTGAGATGCTCATACGGTTTTTACCCTTCAATTTTTTAATATGGTGTATCACATTGATTGATTTGCTTATACTGAAGAATACTTGCATTCCTGGGATAAACTCCAATTGATCATGGTGTATGATCCTTTTAATGTGCTGCTGGATTCGGTATGCTAGTATTTAGTTGAGTATTTTTGCATCTTTGTTCATCAGTGATATTGGCCTGTAGTTTTCTTTCTTTGTGACATCTTTGTCCAGTTTTGTTATCAGGGTGATGGTGGCCTCATAGAATGAGTTTGGGAGTGTTCCTCCCTCTGCTATATTTTGGAAGAGTTTGAGAAGGATAGGTATTAGCTCTTCTCTAAATGTTTGATAGAATTTGCCTGTGAAGCCAGCTGGTCCTGGGCTTTTTGTTGGAAGATTTTTAATCACAATCTCAATTTCAGGGCTTGTGATTGGTCAGTTTATATTTTCTATTTCTTCACAGATTGCTCTCGGAAGGTGGTGCTTTTCTAAAAATGTGTCCATTTCTTCCAGGTTTTCCATTTTATTGGCATATAGTTGCTTGTAGTGATCTCTCATGATCTTTTGTATTTCTGCCTCTCATGATCTTTTGTATTTCTGCAGTGTCAGTTGTTACCTCTCCTTTTTCATTTCTAATTCTACTGATGTGAGTCTTCTCCCTTTTTTTCTGGATGAGTCTGCCTATTGGTTTATCAATTTTATTTATCTTCTCAAAGAACCAGTTTTTAGTTTTATTGATGTTTGCAATTTTCTCCTTCATTTCTTTTTCATTTATTTCTGACCTGATTTTTATGATTTCTTTCCTTCTGCTAACTTTCAGGTGTTTTTGTTCTTCTTTCTCCAATTGCTTTAGGTATAAGTTTAGATTGTTTATTTCAGATGTTTCTTATTTCTTCACGTAGGCTTGTATTGCTGTAAACTTCCCTCTTAGAACTGCTTTTGCTGCATCCCATAGGTTTTGGGTCGTCGTGTTTTCATTGTCATTTTTTTTCTAAGTAATTTTCGATTTCCTCTGATTTCTTCAGTGATCTCTTGGTTATTAAGTAGTGTATTATTTACCCTCCATGTGTTTGTATGTTTTACAGATTTTTTTCCTGTAATTGGTATTTAGTCTCATAGAGTTATGGTTGGAAAAGATACTTGATATGATTTTAATTTTCTTAAATTTACCAAGGCTTGATTTGTGACCCAAGGTATGATCTATCCTGGAGAATGTTCCATGAGAACTTGAGAAGAAAGTGTATTCTGTTGTTTTTGGATGGAATGTCCTATAAATATCATTTAAGTCCATCTTTTTTAATGTATCATTGAAAGCCTGTGTTTCCTTATTTATTTTCATTTTGGATGATCTGTCCATTGGTGAAAGTGAGGTGTTAAAGTCCCCTACTCTGATTGTGTTACTGTCAATTTCCCCTTTTATGGCTGTTAGCATTTGCCTTATGTATTGAGGTGCTCCTATGTTGGGTGCATAATTATTTACAATTGTTATATCTCCTTCTAGGATTGATCCCTTTATCATTATGTAGCATCCTTCTTTGTCTCTTGTAATAATCTTTGTTTTAAAGTCTTTTTTGAATGATATGAGAAATGCTACATCAGCATTCTTTTGATTTCCATCTGCATGGAATATCTTTTTCCATCCCCTCACTTTCAGTCTGTATGTGTCCCTAGGTATGATGTGGGTGTCTGGTAGACAGCATATATATGGGTCTTGTTTTTGTATCCATTCAGCAAGCCTGGGTCTTTTTGTTGAAGCATTTAATCCATTCATGTTTAAGGTAATTATCGATATTTAAATTCTTATTATCATTTTCTTGATTGTTTTAGGTTTATTGTTGTAGGTCTTTTATTTCTCTTGTGTTTCCTCCCTAGAAAAGTTCCTTTAGCATTTGTTGTAAAGCTAGTTTGGTGGTGCTGAATTCTCTTAGCTTTTGCTTGTCTGTAAAGGTTTTAATTTCTCCATCGAATCTGAATGAGATCCTTGCTGGGTAGAGTAATCTCGGTTGTAGGTTTTTCCCTTTCATCACTTTAAATATGTCCTGCCACTTCCTTCTTGCTTGCAGAGTTTCTGCTGAAAGATTAGCTGGTAACCTTATGAGGATTCCCTTGTATGTTATTTGGTATTTTTCCCTTGCTTTTTTTTTTTTCTTTTCTTTTCTTTTTTGCGGTACATGGGCCTCTCACTGTTGTGGTCTCTCCCATTTGGAGCACAGGCTCTGGACACGCAGGCTCAGTGGCCATGGCTCATGGGCCCAGCTGCTCCACAGAATGTGGGATCTTCCTGGACCAGAACATGAACCTGTGTCCTCTCATCAGCAGGCGGACTCTCAACCACTTGTGCCACCAGGGAAGCCCTCCCTTGCTGCTTGTAATATTTTTTCTTTGTATTTAATTTTTGATAGTTTGATTAATATGTGTCTTGTGGATTTATCCTGTATGGGACTCTCTGCACTTCCTAGACTTGATTAACAATTTCCTTTCCCATATGAGGTAAGTTTTCAACTATAATCTCTTCAAATATTTTCTCAGTCCCTTTCTTTTTCTCTTCTTCTGAGACCCCTATAATTCGAATGTTGGTGTGTTTAATATTGTCCCAGAAGTCTCTGAGACTGTCCTCAATTCTTTTCATTCTTTTTTCTTTATTCTTCTCTGCAGTAGTTATTTACACTCTTTTATCTTCCAGGTCAGTTATCCGTTCTTCTGCCTCTTTTACTCTGCTGTTGATTCCTTCTACAGAATTTTAAATTTTATATATTGTGTTGTTCATCATTGTTTGCTTGCTCTTTAGTTCTTCTAGGTCCTTGTTAAACGTTTCTTGTATTTTCTCCATTCTGTTTCCAAGATTTTGGATCATCTTTACTATTATTACTCTGAGTTCTTTTTCAGGTATACTGCCTATTTCCAGTTCATTTATTTGGTCTGGTGGGTTTTTACTTTGCACCTTCTTCTGCTGTGTATTTCTCTGTCTTCTCATTTTGCTTAACTTACTGTGTTTGGGTTTCCTTTTTGCAGGCTGCAGTTTCATAGTTCCTGTTGTTTTTGGTGTCTTACCCCAGTGGCTAAGGTTGGTTCAGTAGGGTGTGTAGGCTTCTCGGTAGAGGGGACTAGTGCCTGTGTTCTGGTGGATGAGGCTGGATCTTGTCTTTATGGTGGGCAGGTCCGTGTCCGGTGGTGTGTTTTGGGGTGTCTCTGACCTTATTATGATTTTAGGCAGCCTCTCTACTAATGGGTGGGGTTGTGTTCCTGTCTTGCTAGTTGTTACCCATAGGGTGTCTAGCACTGTAGCTTGCTGGTTGTTGAGTGGAGCTGTGTGTTAGCATTGAGATGGAGATCTCTGAGAGAGCTTTTGTCTTTTAATATTACATGGAGCCAGAAGGTCTCTGGTAGACCAGTGTCCTGAACTCGGCTCTACCAACTCAGAGGCACAGTCCTGACACTCGGCTGGAGCACCAAGATCCTGTCAGCCACAAGCTCAGAGGAAAGGGAGAAGAAAAGAAAGAAAGAAAAAAAAGTAAAATAAAATAAAATAAAATAACTTAAAAAATAATAATTATTAAAAATTTTAAAAATTACAAAGTAATAAAAAAAGAAAAAAAAGAAAGTAAGAAGAGAAAAACCAAACCAAAAAACAAATCCACCAATGATAACAAGTGCTAAAATCTATACAAAAAAGAAAAAAAAAGGAAAGACAGAATCCTAGGACAAATGGTAAAAGCAAAGCTATACAGACAAAATCACACAGAGAAGCATACACATACACACTCACAAAAAGAGAAAAAGGAAAAAAATATACATATTGTCGCTCCCAAAGCCCACCACCTCAATTTTTGGATGATTCCTTGCCTATGCAGGTATTCCACAGATGCAGGGTACATAAAATTCATTGTGGAGATTTAGTCCACTGTTTCTGAGGCTGCTGGGAGAAATTTCCCTTTTTCTTCTTTGTTCGCACAGCTCCTGGGGTTCAGGATTTGGCCCTGACTCTGCGTGTAGGTCACCTGAGGGCATCTGTTCATTGCTCAGAGAGGACCAGGTTAAAGGAGCAGCTGATTAGGGGATCTGGCTCACTCAGTCCGGGTGGAGAGAGGCTAGAGAATGCGGGGCTAGCCTGCATTTGCAGAGGCTGTCGTGACATTGCAACAGCCTGAGGTGCGCCATGTGTTCTCCCAGGGAAGTTGTCCCTGGGTCACAGGACCCTGGCAGTGGCAGGCTGCAGAGGTTCCCAGGAGGGGAGGTGTGGATAGTGACCTATGCTTGCACACAGGCTTCTTGGTGGCTGCAGCAGCAGCCTTAGCATTTCATGCCTATCTCTTGTGTCCGTACTGATAGCTATGGCTCGTGTCCATCTCTGGAATTGTTTAGGTGGTGCTCTGAATCCCCTCTCCTCCTGCACCCCGAAACAATGGTCTCTTGCCTCTTAGGCAGGTCTAGTCTTTTTCCCGGACTCCCTCCAACTCTCTGTGGTGTGCACTGGCCCCCTTCAGGCTGTGTTCACGCAGCCAACCCCAGTCCTCTCCCTGGGACCCGACCGAAGCCCGAGCCTTAGCTCTAGCCCCCGCCCGCCCTGGCGGGTGAGCAGACAAGCCTCTCGGGCTGGTGAGTGACAGTCGGCACCGATCCTCTGTGCGGGAATCCCTCCGCTTTGCCTTCCGCACGCCTGTTGCTACACTCTCCTCCTTGGCTCCGAAGCTTCCCCTCTGCCAACCCCATCTCTGCCAGTGAAGGGGCTTCCTAGTGTGTGGAATCTTTTCCTCCTTCACAGCTCCCTCCCACTGGTGCAGGTCCCGTCCCTATCCTTCTGTCTCTATTTTTTCTTTTTTTTTTTGCCCTACCCAGGTACGTGGGGGAGTTTCTTGCCTTTTGGGAGGTCTGAGGTCTTCTGCCAGCATTCAGCAGGTGTTCTGTAGGAGTTGTTCCACATGTAGATGTATTTCTGATGTATCTGTGGGGAGGAAGCTGATCTCCGTGTCTTACTCCTCTTCCATCTTGAAGTTCTCCCCTGCAATTCACTTTAAATTCTCCTCATGATGACCCTATGTATTATATCAGTAGTAAATTAAAGCAGTAGTCCCTGTTTTTGCTAAATTCATCAGACTTTATTTTTGTACTGGAGACAAAAATGTCCTCCATTCCTATATTTGGGTCCTTTTAGCTCTATTGTGTAGGTTCCTGAAAGATTTTCCCAAGGGTCTTGGCTACCCAGTTGAAAGAATACCATTTTTATGTGTGCGTCTACTATGCATCATATCGCACAATTGTTTGATTTTCATAAGATTAAAATAACAACAGTTTTGATTTTCTGATGTTTCCTACTTTTCTTTCCAAGAAGTTTTCACTGTGATTTTACTGGACTTGAGGAAACAGTAGGGGAAAGAAGTTTTAATTATGCAAATATAAAAATTATCAAAGTGGGGGTACATACCAGACAGATTTGATGAGAGCTCACAGTGCTTTTCAATATTTACTTCTTGTCACCAAATTAAATTTCAGATATATTTAGTAAGTGGATTACAACATTTAAACAAATAATAATTTTATGCAGCAAAACCTAATTATATTTGTAATTTGTACTTTGGGTACAGTCTTGTACTTTGGGTCACTCACAGGAAACAGATTTGGAATCACCAATATAAAGTTCTCAGTATTCATTATATCATACACCCTATTATTTGCTAACAGAAGCTACATTTTATAGTCTGAACTACTTTCCAAACCCAAGCTAAGATGTGATACATCTGCAAAGGTTTTTTTTCCTGTGGCTTAGGAGAATTCATAGGTGATGTTACTCAAGTTTCTCTTATAAAAAAATCTTACAGTACAAAATTAACTTAAAGATTTTGGGGAATGTAATGTGGTTTAAATATAAATTCATTGCATGGCAATTACCTGGCAGCATACTGGAATATACCACCATAATAGTCAGAAGATTGCAATAAAAGGAAAATTGATGCTGTAGAGTCTTCAAAACTTAAAGGAACAAAGAGAACTTATTAAGCAAGTGTGCCATTATATGTCATCCCTGTGAGCTTAATATGTGCATTAATATAAGCATAAATATTTTCAACATATCTGTCAAATATTTAAAGGGCACATATCTTAGATTAAATACCTCACCATTGGTTGGTTTGCTGTTAGGTATATATTTTATCTAGAGTTTAGAACACAGAACCAGTAATGTGAAAAAAAACTAAACCTCTAGTGTCTAGAAAGTTAAACATACTAAAGGAGATTATGCCAAGATTATTATTGGGCTAAACAATAAGCATCTTAAGAATTCTTCTTTGGAGAATGTGAAATAATGTGTGGTATAGTATTACTAGGGCTATAACTGCATTCTTGAGAATTGCAAAGTGTGCTGATAAAGACCTTCCATGTTTGCAAGTCAGAGAACACAAATCTATTGTCATTTTTGTTGAAAACATATTTTTAACCAAAATCTCTGAAATTGCTCACTCCCGCACACACATCTACTGAAGATTATTTTGAAAATTGTGCCACTGACTTCTTAGATAGCTCATACTACATTATGTGCAAGTGCAAGAGAAGGAAATGAGGAAAAGGAAGAATATGGATGGTGATATTCAGTGTAAAGTTTTCTAACCCTTCTGTTCTAAATATGCAACTATCTTTTGCTCTCTGGTATGTGTAAGATCAGATAGGATCTGGAAGGTAGTAAGAGAAAATGGTAAGAAGCACAGCAAAAAGCAGCCTCTACTCAAAGAGAAAATGTCAAATGTCTAATTCTTTTGAAAATTTTGGAGGAGACAAAAAATAAATGTCTGGTCAAAGGCCAAGCTCCACAAATGTTTATTCTATTGTTTATATGTTTTATTTTGTTCTGAAACTTAAAACAACTCTGTAAAAGCCACTGAATCACAAAGGGAGAACTGACAACTGCCAGAAGGTCAAAACTGATGACAAGTACTTTAGAGAAAGTAGTTTATAACCAACTATTTATTTTCCAATTTCTGACCTATTGACACTTTGTTTATGATGGAAATCCACGTAATACTATAAAGTTCAATTTTACTAATTGTGAATTCTAGTTGTGATTTTAGATAAAATTTGGTGTTTGCAAAGCCCTTTTTAATGTTACTTATCAATTCTTCCCTCTTTAAAGAGGCAAGTAGAAAATAAGAACACATCTAACTAAACTAGAATCATGGGAAATAGCAGTGGTAATCAATATTCTAGCCAGCTAAAGATAAAAGTAGAAATGTTCTAACTTATCTAGGTAGGAAGCTACTGAAATTTTCACTTAGCATGTCTCAACATAATGGTTAAGAGTAATGGCTCAGGAATTACCTGTGTGCTCTTAGATAGGTTATTTATCTTCTCTGAACTTCAGCTTCTTCATCTATAAAATAAGGATAATAATATTGCCAACCTTATGGGGTTGTTGTGAGAATTAAATAAAATAATGCATGTAAAATACCTAGCACCATGCCTGGTAAATAGTAATTATTCAATACACTTGTTACAGCATTTAGGAGGAAAGTTCCCAGATTAATAATATAGCTTTGGGAGTAGTACTTGTTTTCATTATTGAAAATTTGGGAGCGACTACTGTCAATAACTGTAGGTGAATATCATGAGGAGAACATCTTAGAATATTTTAGAGCATTTGGGCACATGAAGAAGTAATACAACTGCCACATCTAAATGTCCCCAATCCTAAAGTAATGAATTCTATGAGATAGAGAATATGTATTTTAAAAAGTCAGAGAAAATTATCTACCAAAATAAGGATGTCTGGCAGGGTACAAAGTTTACAAAGTGGAGTTGAAGAATTTATTTTCTTATAAAATGACATTTTTTTTCTTTTTTGAATGTTTCTCACTGGGGATATAAATCACTTTCTAGACTGAGAAGTAATGATCCTTCAGATATAGTGATGAGAATGGGGTCGAATCTAAACTGGTATATTTGAAAAGATTTCAATATGCTTAATTTCTTATTATTTTATTCTAATGAAGCTTTTTAACTTCTTCTACACTTATTTCCCCCTCAACAAAGTTGAGCTACCCTTTCTTCTCTCTAATCAACCACAATCGGTTTCTCAACATTAAGTCATCATTCGGTATATTTTGTAAAGTGCAATATGTGAAAAGGGCAGTATATTAATTTGAGTTATGCCAAGAATTGATTAGAAAAAATGTACTTGAAGAAGGGGGAGTATGTTCTAGTCCCAGCTATGCCACTAACTCATTTGTGTAAATTGAGATGAGCCATTTGATCTCTTTAAACTTGAATTCCCCTATCTGTAAAATGAAGGAATTTAATATAGTCATCTTTCTGGTTTTATGATTCTAGAAGCAGAATTCAGAATGAATATTGTTCATTTTTAGATGGAATTATGTATACTACTGTTTAAACCATGTTTGTTTTAGGCCTGTTACCTAGCCCTTTAAAATCTTATTTAATATAGCCTATTGATAGATATGGAATTTAGTTCTGTCTCCAAAATGGGAAAGTGCTATGATCTGAATGTTTATATCCCTCCCCAGTTCATATGTTGAAAACCTAATGCCCAAGGTAATGGTATCAGAAGGTGGAGTCTTTGGGAGGTGATTAGGTCATCATGAGTGAGATTTGTGCACTTATAAAAGAGGCCCCAGAGAACTAGCTCATCCCTTACTCCATATGAAGACATAGTGAAAACTTGGCCGTCTGCATCTTAGAAGAGCAGCTTCTTCAGAACTCCATCATACTTGGCACCTTGATTTTGGACTTCCAGCCTCCAAAACTGTGAGAAATAAATGTTTGCTGTTTATAAGCCACACAGTCTGTGGTATTTTGTTATAGCAGCCTGAATGGACTAAAATAAAACGATATAATATATGTCCCTCTATTATCAAGAGAGAAAAAACAAACAGCTAATTATTATCACAGTCCAAGTGTATCAACATAGTCTTTCATCTTCCCCATAAACTCCTCATATGAAAGTTTTGATGAGCACATTTAAACTAAATATAGTACCTAGTGAATAATCTTTTGCCAATAGAACTGCTAAATAGTACATTCTGATGGGTAGGACTTGGTTCATGCCAGTAAGTTAACTCTTCCGAACTCAGGGGGTATAGCCCTCTCTGAATGGACTCAGGCAACAGATTAATATTTCTCTCACAGATGAACAATCCATTTGTCCACACATAATTAAAGTGTTACTTTACTAGTCATCCCACCAAGAATATGTCTATCTGCTCCTTGACAAATTGCTTACCTGATTCTTTGGCTAATATCTTACATAAGAAATAGTTTAACTCTTTCTCTTTCTTCCTTTCTTCCTTCCTTCCTTCCTTCCTGCCTTCCTTTCTTTTTCTCTTTCTTTCTTTCTCTCTTTCTTATTTTGTCTTACAGCATGCCTATTTCACTATTTACCTTACACATTTAGGAAATGCACAAATATATTTACAGGACCTGGACTTTTTATTGAGATCTAACCTACATACAATAAAATGCATCTTCAGTGTTCCATCTGATGTTTTGACAGCTGTATAAATCCATGTAATCACCATCTAAAACAAAATGCAGAGGAACATTTCCATCATTCCAGAAGTTTCTTTCATGTCCCTTTCCAGTTTATTCTCCCTGCACCCAGAGGGAGTGGCTTTCTAATTTTTATCACCATAAACTGTTTTGCCAGCTCAAAAATATTATTTAAATGTAATCATTTAGTATGAGTTCATTTATGCCTAACTTCTTTGTCTTTGAGACTTATCCAAGCTAGGGCTCGTTTTGTTAGTCCATTCCTTTTTACTGCTGAATAGTTTCCCATTGTATAAAAGTAGGGGCTTCCCTGGTGGTGCAGTGGTTGAGAGTCCGCCTGCCGATGCAGGGGACACGGGTTCATGCCCCGGTCTGGGAGGATCCCACGTGCTGCGGAGTGGCTGGGCCCGTGAGCCATGGCCGCTGAGCCTGAGCGTCCGGAGCCTGTGCTCCGCAACGGGAGAGGCCACAGGAGTGAGAGGCCCGCGTACGGCCAAAATAAAAAATAAAAAATAAATAAAAGTAGCATGTGCTGTTAATCAATTCGCCTGTTGATGGACCTTGGTGTTGCTTCCATTTGGGGGCTATTATTAATAAATGTGTTATGAAGATTGTTGTACAAAGCCTGTGTATTTATATATGTGTGTGTATTTATTTTAGTATAGACTTGAAACTGCTTTTGGATGGAAAGGAAGTATGGCTCACATCATGTATAATGGTAACAATAAACAAAAGACACTAGGCTTCTTATATTAATTTCAAACAAGGTAGACTAAGAAAAAGGAAAATTATTAGGGATAAAGGTGGAATTACATGATGATGAAGTGTCAACTTGCCAAAAAATAGCAAGCCTTAATGTGTTCACATCTAACAACAGAGCATCAAAATATATAAAGCAAAAACTCAGAACTGTAAGAAAAAATAGACAAATCCATTATTATAGCTAGGAACTTCAAAGGTACTCTTTCAGTGACTGTTAAATCAAGCAAGCAGAACATCAGTAAGCATATAGTTGACCTGAATAGCACTATCAATCAACTCGATCTTATTGATATTTATAGAATACGCCAACTAACAACAGCATAATAAACATTCTTTTTAAGCTCACAAGGAACATTTGCCAAGATAGATCACATTCTGGGTCATAGTACTCACTTTAACAAATTTAAGAGAATATAAATCACACAAAGTCCTCAGAGTATAATGGAATTAAATGAGAAATTGATACAACAGAGATAAAAAGAATACTGCCAAATATTTTGGAATTAAACAACACATTAATTCAATATTTCAATCAATTTAATTAATAAATGAAATGTGTCAAATAATGTCTCAAAAGAAATTAAAAATAATTTGAACTAGTGTACCTGAAACTAACACAACATTGTAAATCAACTATACTTCAATAATAAAAAATAATTTGAACTAAATGAAAATGTAACTTATCAAAGTTTACAGGATGCAGCAAAAGCAGTGCTTAGAGATAAATTTATACCATTGAATGCATATATTAGAAAAGAAGAAAGACCTAAGATCAATAAACTTAGCTTATACCATAGGAGGCAAGAGAAATAAGAAAAGTTGAAGATTAAAGCAACCGAAGGAAAGAAATAATAAAAATTAGAGTATAATTTCAAAGACATTGAAAGCAGGAAAACAATAGAGGAAATCCATGAAAATAAATGCTGGTTCTTTGAAAAGATCGATACAATTGATAAACCTCTAGCCAAACTAACCCAGAAGAAAAAGTAGTCACAAAACAATGATATAAAAAAAATAAAGTCATTACTACTACCTTAAAATGATAATAAAAGTGCTATATACAGCTCTATGCTCATAAGTTTTACAATTTGATGAAATTAACCTACTCCTTGAAAGACACAAACTACAATACTCACAAGGAAAAAATAGAAAATCTGAACAGGTATATATCTATAAATAAGTTGAATTAAAAATGAAAAAATTACAAAAAAGGAAAGCCCTCATCTCAGAGAAATTATATCAAATGTTATGGAAGAAATAATAACAATTCTCCACAATCTCTTCCAGATGACAGAAGGAGAGGAAACATTTCCTAACTCACTTGATATATGAAGCAGATATTACCTATACTGAAACCAGATAAAGATGTTAAAAAAAGAAACATATAGACTGCTATCTATCATGAGCACAGATGCAAAAATCTTCAACAAACTATCAGGAAATCGAATCCAGCAATGTATACAAATAATTTTACACCATGCCCAATAGGATTTACTGGAGTTTTTAAAGTTCATTTCAACATTTGAACATCATTCAATGTAATTCAACACAACATATTGAAGAAGAATCATAATCATACAACTGACACAGAAAAAGCATTTGACAAAAATCCAACATCCATTTTGAAAAAAGTTTCAGCATACTCAGAATAGAGAGGAACTTCATTAATTTGATTTTTAAAAAATCAACAAAAACCCTACAGCTACTTAATGGTAAGAAACTGACCTCTTAAAACTTGGAATACAGTATAAAAAACCATGAAACAGTTCTAAATGCACATTTCTAAGTTAAAAAAAAAACAATCTAAGAAGGTTACACACTTTAATTATTTTTTTTAACATTTATATATTTAATTTCAGTGGTAGGTGCAAGGCTTTTTTTTTTTTAACATCTTTATTGGAGTATAATTGCTTTACAATGGTGTGTTAGTCTCTGTTGTATAACAAAGTGAATCAGCTATACATATACATATATTCCCATATCTCCTCCCTCTTGCGTCTCTCTTCCATCCTCTCTATCCCACCCCTCTAGGTGGTCACAAAGCACTGAGCTGACCTCCCTGTACTATGCAGCTGCTTTCCACTAGCTATATATTTTACAAGTGGTAGTGTATATATGTCCATGACACTCTCTCACTTCGTCCCAGCTTGCCCTTCCCCCTCTCTTGTCCTCAAGTCCATTCTCTATGTCGACGTCTTTATTCCTGTCCTGCCCCTAGGTTCATCAGAGCAATTTTTTTTTCTTTTTTTTAGATTCCATATATATGTGTTAGCATATGGTATTTGTTTTTCACTTTCTAACTTACTTCACTCTGTATGACAAACTCTAGGTCCATCCACCTCACTACAAATAACTCCATTTCATTTTTTTTTTATGGCCGAGTAATATTCCATTGTATATATGTGCCACATCTTCTTTATCCATTCATCTGTTGATGGACACTTAGGTTGCTTCCATGTCCTGGATACTTACTGTAAATAGAGCTGCAATGAACATGGTGGTACATGACTCTCTTTGAATTATGGTTTTCTCAGGGTATATGCCCAGTAGTGGGGTTGCTGGGTGGTATGGTAGCTCTATTTTTAGTTTTTTAAGGAACCTCCATACTGTTCTCCATAGTGGCTGTATCAATTTACATTCTCACCAAAAGTGCAAGAGGGTTCCCTTTTCTCCATACCCTCTGCACCATTTATTACTTGTAGACTTTTTGATTATGGCCATTCTGACTGCTGTGAGGTGATACCTCATTGTAGATTTGATTTGCATTTCTCTAATGATAAGTGATGTTGAGCATCCTTTCATGTGTTTGATGGCAATCTGTATATCTTCTTTGGAGAAATGTCTATTTAGGTCTTCTGCCCAATTTTGGATTGGGTTGTTTGTTTTCTCTGATATTGAGCTGCATGAGCTGCTTGTATATTTTAGAGATTAATCCTTTGTCAGTTGCTTCATTTGCAAATATTTTCTCCCATTCTCAGGGTTATCTTTTCGTATTCTTTATGGTTTCCTTTGCTGTAAAAAAGCTTTTAAGTTTCATTAGGTCCCATTTGCTTATTTTTGTTTTTAGCTCCCTTTCTCTAGGAGGTGGGTCAAAAAAGATCTTGTTGTGATTTATGTTAGAGTGTTCTGCCTATGTTTTCTTCTACGAGTTTTATAGTGTCTGGGCTTATATTTAGGTCTTTAATCCATTTTGAGTTTATTTTTGTGTATGGTGTTAGGGAGTGTTCTAATTTCTTTCATTTACATGGAGCTGTCCAGTTTACCCAGCACCACTCATTGAAGAGGCTGTCTTTTCTCCTTTGTATATTCTTGCCTCCTTTATCAAAGATAAGGGGACCACATGTGCATGGGTTTATCTCTGGGCTTCCTATCCTGTTCCATTGATCTATATTTCTGTTTAAGTGCAGGTACCATACTGTTTTGATGACTGTAGTTTTGTAGTATAGTCCGGAGTCAGAGAGTCTGATTTCCTCCAGCTCCATTTTTCTTTCTCAAGATTGCTTTGGCTATTTGAGGTCTTTTGTGTTTCCATACAAATTGTGAAATTTTTTGTTCTAGTTCTGTGAAAATTACCAGTGGTAGTTTGATAGGAATTGCACTGAATCTATAGATTGCTTTGGGTAGCAGAGTTATTTTCACAATGTTGATTCTTCCAATCCAAGAACATGGTATATCTCTCCATCTGTTTGTATCATCTTTAATTTCTTTCATCAGTACCTTACAGTTTTCTCCATACAGGGCTTTTGTCTCCTTAGGTAGATTTTCCTAGGTATTTTATTCTTTTTGTTGCAGTGGTAAATGGGAGTGTTTCTTTAATTTCTCTTTCAACTTTCTCATCATTAGTGTATAGGAATGCAAGAGATTTCTGTGAATTAATTTTGTTTCCTGCTACTTTACCAAATTCATTGATTATCTCTAGTATTTTTCGGGTGGTAGCATCTTTATGATTTTCTATGTATAGGATCATGTCATCTGCAAACAGTGACAGCTTTACTTCTTCTTTTCCAGTCTGGATTCCTTTTATTTCTTTTTCTTCTCTGATTGCTGTGGCTAAAACTTCCAAAACTGTGTTGAATAATAGTGGTGAGAGTGGGCAACCTGGTCTTGTTCCTGATCATAGTGGAAATGCTTTCAGTTTTTCACCATTGAGGACAATGTTGGCTGTGGGTTTCTCATTTATGGCCTTTATTATGTTGAGGAAAGTTCCCTCTATGCCTACTTTCTGGAGGGTTTTTATCATAAATGGGTGTTAAATTTTGTCAAAAGCTTTCTCTGCATCTATTGAGATGATCATATGGTTTTTGTCCTTCAATTTGTTAATATAGTTTATCACATTGATTGATTTATATATATTGAAAAATTCTTGCATTCCTGGGATAAACCACACTTGATCATGGTGTATGATTCTTTTAATGTGCTGTTAGATTCTGTTTGCTAGTATTGTGTTGAGGAATTTTGCATCTATGTTCATCACTGATATTGGCCTGTAGTTTTCTTTTTTGCTGACACCTTTGTCTGGTTTTATTATCAGGGTGGTGGTGGACTTGTACAATGAGTTTGGGAATGTTCCTCTCTCTGCTGTATTTTGGAAGAGTTTGAGAAGGATAGGTGTTTGCTCTTCTCTAAATGTTTGATAGAATTTGCCTGTGAAGCCATCTGGTCCTGGGCTTTTGTTTGTTGGAAGATTTTAAATCACAGTTTCAATTTCAGTGCTTGTGATTGGTCTGTTTATATTTTCTATTTTTTCCTGGTTCAGTCTCAGAAGGCTGTACTTTTCTAAGAATTTGTCCATTTCTTCCAGGTTGTCCATTTTATTGGCATATAGTTGCTTATAGTAATCTCTCATGATCCTTTGTATTTCTGCAATGTCAGTTGTTACTTCTCCTTTTTCATTTCTAATTCTATTGATTTGAACCTTTTCCCTTTCTTTCTTGATGAGTCTGGCTAATGGTTTATCAATTTTGTTTATCTTCTCAAAGAACCAGCTTATAGTTTTATTGATCTTTGCTATCATTTCCTTCATTTCTTTTTCATTTATTTCTGATCTGATCTGTATGATTTCTTTACTTCTGTTAAGTTTGGGGTTTTTCTATTCTTCTTTTTCTAATTGCTTTTGGTGTAATTTTTGGTCGTTTATATGAGATTTTTCTTGTTTCTTGAGGTAGCACTGTATCACTATAAACTTCCCTCTTAGAACTGCTTTTATTGCATCCCATAGGTTTTGGGCCATTGTGTTTTCATTGTCATTTGTCTCTAGGTGTTTTTTGAGTTCCTCTTTGATTTCTTCAGAGATCTCTTGGTTATTTAGTAGCATATTGTTTAGCCTCCATGTGTTTTAATATTTTACAGTTTTTTTTTTCCTGTAATTGAAATTTAGTCTCCTAGAGCTGTGGTCAGAAAAGATGCTTGATATGATTTCAGTTTTCTTCAATTTACCAAGGTTTGATTTGTGACCCATGATATGTTCTATCCTGGAGAATGTTCCAAGAGCATTTGAGAAGAAAGTGTATTCTGTTGTTTTTGGATGGAGTGTCCTATAAATATCATTTAAGTCCATGTTTTTAATGTATCATTTAAAACTTGAGTTTCCTTATTTATTTTCATTTTTGATTGTCTGTCCATTGGTGAAAGTGTTAAAATCCCCTACTATGCTTGTGTTCCTGTCAATTTCCCCTTTTATGGCTGTTAACATTTGCCTTATGTATTGAGGTGCTACTATGTTGGGTGCACAAATATTTACAATTGTATATCTTCTTATTGGTTATTATGTAGTGTCCTTCTTTGTCTCTTGTAACGGTCTTTGTTTTAAAGTCTATTTTGAGTGTTATGAGAATTGTTACTCCAGCTTTCTTTTGATTTCCATTTGCATGGAATATCTTTTTCCATCCCCTCACTTTCAGTCTGTATGTGTCCCTAGGTCTGAAGCGGGTCTCCTGTATACAGCATCTGTATGGGTCTTGTTTTTGTATCCATTCAGCCAGTCTATGTCTTTTGGTTGGAGCATTTAATCCATTTACATTTAAGGTAATTATTGATATGTACGTTCTTATTACTATTTTCTTAATTGTTTTGGGTTTGTTATTGTAAGTCTTTTCCTTCTCTTGTGTTTTCTGCCTAGAGAAGTTCCTTTAGCATTTGTTGTAAAGCTGGTTTGGTGTTGCTGAATTCTCTTAGCTTTTGCTTGTCTGCAAAGGTTTTAATTTCTCTGTCGCATCTGAATGAGATCCTTTCTGGGTAGAATAATCTTGGTTGTAGGTTTTTCCCTTTCATCACTTTAAATATGTCCTTCCACACCCTTCTGGCTTACAGAGTTTCTGCTGAAAGATCAGCTGTTAACCTTATGGGTATTCCCTTGTATGTTATTTGTTGCTTTTACCTTGCTGCTTTTAAGATTTTTTTCTTTATATTTAATTTTTGATAGTTTGACTAATGTGTCTTGGCATGTTTCTCTTTGGATTTCTCCTGCATAGGAATTTCTGTGCTTCCTGGACTTGATTGACTATTTCCTTTCCCATTATTAGGGAAGTTTTCAACTATAATCTCTTCAACTATTTTCTCAGTCCCTTTCTTTTTCTCTTCTTTTTCTGGGATCCCTATATTTTGAATGTTGGTGCATTTAATGTTGTCCCAGTGGTCTCTGAGACTGTCTCCAATTCTTTTCATTCTTTTTTCTTTATTCTGCTCTGCAGTAGTTATTTCCACTATTTTATCTTCCAGGTCACTTATCCATTCTTCTGGCTCAGTTATTCTGCTATTGATTCCTTCTAGATAATTTTTAGTTTCATTTATTGTGTTATTCATCATTGACTGTTTGCTCTTTAGTTCTTCTAGGTTATTGTTAAACGTTTCTTGTATTTTCTCCATCCTGTTTCCAAGATTTTGGATCATCTTTACTATAATTACTCTGAATTCTTTTTCAGGTAGACAGCCTGTTTCCTCTTCATGTGTTTGGTCTCGTGGATTTTTACCTTGCTCCTTCATCTGCTGTGTATTTCTCTGTCTTCTCATTTTGCTTAACTTATTGTGTTTGGGGTCTCCTTTTCACAGGCTGCAGGTTAGGAGTTCCCATTGCTTTTGGTGTCTGATCCCAGTGGGTAAATTTGGTTCAGTGGCTTGTGTTTGCTTCCTGGTGGAAGGGACTGGTGCCTGTGTTCTGGTGAATGAAGCTGGATCTAGTCTTTCTGGTGGTCAGGACCGTGTCCATTGGTGTGTTTTGCGGTGTCTATGAACTTATGATTTCAGGCAGCCTCTGTACTAATGGGTGGGATTGTGTTCCTGTCTCGCTAGTTGTTTGGCATGGGGTGTCCAGTACTGGAGCTTGCTGGTCGTTGAGTGGAGCTTGGTGTTAGCATTGAGATGGAGATGTCTGGGAGAACTCTCGCTGATTGATATTATGAGGGGCCAGGAGATATTTGGTGTACCAATGTGCTGAACTTGGCTCTCCCATCTCAGAGGCTCAGGCATGACACCTGGCTGGAGCACCAAGACCCTGCCAGCCACACGGCTTTGACATTTTTAGCACAGTCAAGGAAGGAACCAATGATCTTGAAGATAGGTGAGTAGAAGCTGCCCAAACAATCATACATGGGTCGTAGTCCTTCACATGGGGAGTGCACTAGGAAATTAAGAATGTGTAGAGTATAGCTTAGCAGTTAAGAAAGCCAAGCTCATTTTGTGAAATTCCTTGGATTCAAATTTCAGCTCTGCCACTTGTTAGCTCCAAAATATTTAATGAGATTCTAAATCCATCTGTCTCTTCTTGAGGCTTATTTTGGACAGGCAAAGGTGAGTATATCTTCATACCCTCCCACCAGAATCTTAAGTTTCTATAGACGACTTACCAGGGTTCACCCACGACACGAATTCAGTTCAGATAGTCTTAATACACTGCTCTCTCAAGGTTGTGTCCTTGAAAATGGCTGGTTACATACTTTATGATTCCCATTATATCACATATAGAGGTAGTAAAAAGCAGTGGTTACCAGAGGACTGCAGGGAGGTGAGGAGGATTGAATAGGTAAAGCACAGGGAATTATTGAGAATAGAACTATTGGATATGATACTATAAGTGTGAATACATGACACTTTTTTTTGTCAAAACCCATTGAACTTCTAAGCACAGGAGTTAATCTTAATGTATGAAAATTTAAAAAAACATCCTTTGTGAGCTCAGGGAAATCCCAGGGTGGAAGGCAGAATGTGACAAAACCAGCTTACTATATTACAAATATATAAAATGACCTCACTGAAGGAGGTGGGGGAATAAGTTGCAGAACTAAGTAAATTTGGAAAAGAGTGGTATCTGTACACTAAAGGCAAAAGAAGCTGTACCGAAACACTAAGCTCTAGTTGATAAAATTCTTTCCTGTGGGGGTATGGGTTAACAACTATGATATTTTTATATGTGTACACAGGAAATGAACCATTAAATAGAGAACGAATGGGGAGAGCCAGGATTGTCACTATTGGAGTGGAAGTTCATAGTTAAGCAAGGGAAGGAAGCCCAAATGATGCACGTGGTGATGGATTAGAGTTGGACACGTCAGTATGAACTCATGTTTAGCTTACTATATAGATACAAATGACTGCATATAGAAATATTTTTAGATATTTGTATACACATTGTTTATTATACAAACCTACAGCCCTTTGCTTTGTTAACTTAATGATCTCGAGGAGACAGCAGCAAGCAGTGGCTTGAAGCAAGATCTTAGTTCCCTGCCCAGGAATTGAACCTGGGAAGCCTGGGTGAAAACCAGGAACCTTAGCCTCTAGACCACCAGGGCCTAGAGGCTTGCAGCAAAGTTTCCCTGGCTCTTGCCCCTGGTGAAAAATGGATTTCTCAAGGAGGCAAAAACTGTAAAAACAGGTACAAAGTTTATTGTTAGCGACATAGCACAACAAGTAGGGGAGCACAGAGAGAAACTGTTTGTTTATTTAAGACAGAAGCAAGGCAGAGATACACACCTGGAGAGAAAGGGTGTGGGCATCCTCCCTAATGAGGAGGAGCACAATAATGAGGCAGTTAAATCATTTATATAGGGCAGTTCTTCTGGGTCTTTGTTTACCTTTGGCCAGTTATCTGGTTTCTTTTTCCACACCTGACCTGTCCTAGGTCCCTCCCGACATGCGTGCACATATTTTAGCCAAGATAGATTCCAGTGCAGAGGCCTATAAGGAGGTCAACAACACACATTATGGGGTGGCACCCCCTCCCTTTTGACCCCCAAGGAGCTTTCCTGTGCATGTGTTGTCTGGGAGGTCTCCCTGACCTCAAAAATGAGAAATATGTGGTGTCTTTATCTTCTTTCCAAGTAGGACTCAGCTCTTCCTTTCTCCTGCCATTATCTTTATCTTGGAGAATCTGTCCACAGGGGACAGATTCCAGCTGCTCAGCCTGGGGCACATCTACCTTCTGCCTCGGGAGGAGGTCAAGAAGCAACAGCACCCTAGTAGCAATGAGCACACATACTATCCAGATCTTGTTTTCTAACATCATTCTCCAAAGAGGGAACCAGGGCCCTTTGAAGATATAGTTGAGCGGAGACTGGGACAAGAAATGTTCAAGATCAGACTGGATCATCTTACAGTGCCATAAATAAAGGAAGGGCCAAAAGTAAAAAGAAGAGAAAATTAAAAGTATTTCATGATGCCATCATGATAGCTCACATTTTCCCCACTCAGGGTAACAATAGCAAGATCACAGCTTCAGTCTTAGTTTGCAACAATTAGTTTTGTATTATTTTACTGAGTACTTCTCCATTTCATAAAAAGAATGTGAAGAAGGAAGCATGTTGTAACCTTCTACTACAAAAGCAAATCCAACATCTTCCTAAGCACATGTGGGTCAGTGATTTTGTCAAGTAGTATCGCGGGTTTAATATCATCATGTTAAGTATAATTGCATTATTATTATCTTCACTTTAGCATTTATGAATAGATATTGTTCAATATTTTCATTTGGGATGTGAAACACCTTGACTATGAAGAGAAAATCTGAGAAAAGGAAAAATGCCAAAAATATATTTAAATGTAATGTCTTAAGAATACAAAGAACCTCTTCTATCTTACTCTTGGTCCCGGAGGAACAGCAAGAATTGAGAAAGGATGACAAGGCTTAAAGCACATGAGCTGCACAAGCAGGTGGCAATTAGGAAATAGTCCTATGTCAAGAAGCTGAAAGCCAATGGCAAAGGTGAGCAGATGTTTGGGAATGACTGTGAGACCTGCCAGAGAAATGCTGAGACTTATTCAGGCAAAGTTCTTTGATGCATTCTTCTTAAAGTTTTCATAAGAAATCACTTTTTCTTTGTCTCAAAAATGTCATTTTAAACATACAAATACTATTATAGACATGCTGGCACTTTTAAAGACAGACCTTGAACTAGGGTGAGGCAAATGAGGCAGCTTGGGCACAAAATTTAAGGAGGTTCTTGCTCGCAGGGTCACAAAAGTGTCAAACTTTCACTGAGAATGAGTGTCTCATTGAACTTACACCCTGTACACCGCATTGGCCTCACTGTAGTCTGGGTCTGGTTTTAAAAATTGACATTTATGTGCTAGATGTTATCTGACTACTTAAGAAATATAACATTATTTGATATTTCTAAGTCGGTTTTTGGTCACTGTGCATTTTTTGTAAAACATTCCACTAGGTGCTCCTGGAGTGTTATAAAAGAAGGAAAATGCATGCATTTGGGGGAACAAAGCATATATATGAAACATAAAGGCAACATGCAGGTAGTAACACCTAAATATCACATGAAACAAATGGAGAATAGCAAATTTATGTTTGGATACTGGCAAGCTAAAATTCCACACAGCAGTACTTGATAATAGAGATTCACTGAGCGAATGGCCATTTAAAATTTGTATATCAGCTGAAAATAGTGTGTATTTTATTTCTATATCAGCTCATGAATGTGTATAGAACTTCAAGTGAATTTCTTGCTTTAAGACAGCTGCGGGTTTGTTTGTTTCCTTTTTTGAAATTCCAACTTAAAATTAATACCTCACAGCTTTGATTTGCTGTAGATAAGGATTGTTATTTGTTTAACTATGCCCCCATGAGAAACAGTAATACTACACAGAGAGTGGAGAAATATTTGTATTAGTTTCACTTTAGATGATACTCCATTATTTGATAAACAAAACTTTAAGCTCCAGTCTTCCGTTGGACATGGCTTACTGAGCATTTGTCACACCATTTTATAGTTTTAAGGTTGAGTTGTTTTTTGTTTTTTTTTTTGTTAGAAGTCCAAAGGAATATTAAGAACATTCATAGACATGTTCCTTATAGAATGGTTATAGAAAATCTAGTAACATTAAAAAAAGCAATGAGCAGTTGAACAATAGAAGGAACAGAGAAGTTAAAACTATGTACGTGTGAGAGACAGACAGCCAGAGACACAGAGACAGAGAGAATAAATTTCATTTAAATACATCTGTCTCTTTTCTGAAGTCAGAAACCTCTTATTTTGTAACCTCTTTGGGAGCCCAGGTTTCTGAATGCTCCTTCTTTTTTTGCCTGCCCTTTACTCATGGATAACCTCAAGCAATATTTAGCCCTTGGAGATTTGGAATTGCTCATATTTCTGGGTCTGTTATCGCTCTGGTGAAATTCTCTCTCGTTAGTCTCTTCTTGTTCTTTCAATGCCAAATCTTCAATTAGGTGCTAACCCTAATGCTATAGCTAACACTCTTATCTGGAAGTGCATTATACTTGTTATGGCAAAGCTTTGCAAGACTATTTCACTTGCTAAAGTATCCCTTTTGGATATGGTTGCCAGTTCAAATACAGGGTACCAAGTTTCATTTGATTTTCAGATAAATTGGTCTCCTTCTGCCCCCAGTATTGCAGGGGCCATACTTATATTAAAAATTATTCTTTTGCTGAAATTCTAATTAAACTGGGCATTTAAAATTTTTTTTTTAAAGTTTTGCTAGACCCTCCAATCTTACTTCCAGGTAAAAGAAGAGAGCATTTATGCAGAACTTATGTGCACGCTCGACTTTCACAAATCTTGTTCTATTTAATCCTCATAACAACCCTGTGATGTATGAATAATCATCCCCATTTCATAAATGAAATAAGCTCAGAGATTTGCACAAGACCATAAAGCTAATAGCTGGCACATTCAGGATCAACTCTTGCTCTGATATGAAGCACAATAGGCCTTTCCCTCTATAAAGCTGCCTCTCCTTCAGCCTTTCCTGTTTTCCTTGCATAATAGAAAACAGATAAAAGGAAGGTTAGATCTTCTTACCTAATGTGAGTTTCAAATCCTTTTTCCCTATTTAAAATTTAAATTATGAAAAATTTCAAGCATTCACACTGATAAAGAGAATAGTACAGAGAACTCCCATGAACTCATCACCCAGCCTACACAATTATCAACATTTTTCCCAGTCTTGTTTCATCTGTTCATTGTCCCTCTGTTTTTTTTCAAGCAAGTACAAGACATCATGCCATTTAAATTCTTACCCTATTATTTTCAAAAACTTGGTCCATAATTAAATAGTTGACTAAACAACCATTCTTATTCAAGTTATGCTAGCATTGTCTTTACTCCTAATTACTCTGTGTTCCCTTCTGTCAGCTTAATTACTTTCTTAATTTGAGATTGTTTCCCTTCCAAAAGTGGTACTCTTTAGCAATTTGAGCTATCTAATTTAGGATTAGGTCTCCTCCGAAACTGGTACTCTTTACCAAAAACTTTACTAAACATAGCTTTGCTTTCTTAGAATTTAAAAAATATTCTTAAATATACAGAATCACACACACAATAGTAGAGTTATTAAGAAATTGTTTCCAAATCATGACAAGATAACTTCTGTAGAAGTTGGTTTAGGGGCACCCAAGCACTTCCAAAGGCTATTGAGCACTCTAAGTTTGACAATAAGTTTCTATTTTGGATAAAGTGGTGAAGTGAATTTCTTTCCTTCTACCTTTACAGAAATGAACTCATCAGGGGACTAAATGGTATATGGAATTTTGGCTTTAAATGCACTGTGGAACAATTTTATCAGAAATACACAGAAGCAGCGCCTGGAGAAAAACAAAACAAAACTGGTCTCCATCCTTAGCAGAGCATAATTAGAAAGATGTTAATGTGGAATCAAGTTAGCCATCATATAACTCTTGTACTGCATAACCCACCACTGTGCTAAATCAGAAAAAAGAAGATGGAGGAGGGGGTAAAATGTATGTTTTGCAAAATGCTTAGACATTCTTTAATAAATAAAGTTAATGCTGTCATTAGTGGCAGCTCTAAGCAAAACTTTTATCTTTTTTTCCCCATGGATAAGCACTCTTTGGGGAGATGAATATTGCTGCAGTCATATTGTGCTTTCAGTTAATGAGATGTGGGTTCTATTTTGTTAGAGTTTTATGGTAATGAAGCTTATAATTTACTGACAAACTGGCTTGCTTTCAAAACATTCTCTTATTGCACTTTTTTTTTTTTTCCGTCAGAAACATTGATGCGCTAATTTGTGTGTTTATGGCAGCAGATGTGCACCTTCACTAAAAGGCTGCTGGAGTGAGGGGAAAGGACAGGAGGGAAAAGGAAGAAGGGGAGAGGTGCTCAGAGTTTTCAGTTGGTAATAAAATCCATACACAAATGAGAAAATGGCAGTGTTTAGTTGAAACATCCATGAGCTCATTATGTTATCTGAAATATCAAATATTTCTCACTAAAATTTGGTTGAGTTATAGATATGCTAAGTGCCAAATCCCTTTATCCAGTGTGAAAACTGAAGGGCAAAATTTGTCATTTAAAATTCAATAGCTGTAACAGGAAGTCATTAAATTTAAACTCGGTGAAAAACACTTTCCTCCCCTAAAAGGGCAGAAGATATTTTCTTTCTAAGTAAGGCACACTGAAATTATTACCAGTGGCTTTATAGTACAGACTTTCTGAGTTCTGGGTTTTTTTCTCCAGCTCTGAAATTTTATGACTCGTAGAGGTAGAAACATGACTCCCAACTTCCAACCCCACTTCTGTTACTGCCAGCTAAGTGAGGTGTGTAACAGAAATCATGGCATCTTGAGGTTTCCTTTGGTAGAAAATTGAAATATTCTAATCACATGTTTGTAATTTGTAATAGAGGACATAAAACCATGATGATTTTGCAAACACCCTCATAAACACAAAACGAAGCACAAAATCTCTGCGTAACACATGTAATGAGAAACAAATGAAGAGAGAGTAAGCTGTTTATAGTGCTTTCCATCTTCGTGGGGGTTAGGAAACAAGGAGGAGACTGAAGTGGAAAACATGGATTCAGTGAGGGCTAAAAACTACCAGTTGAGAGGTAGTTGTTGAAAATCCCAATCAGTTGAAACAGTAGCTCCCGGAAGGTTCATTATAGTTACTTGAGGAAACTGAATACAAGAATCTCAGAAAAAACACTCACTCTGTTCTACCTTTATGCTGAGATGCTTTTGGGTACGTGTGCAACCAAATAATAAACTCTTATTTTCAGTGAATTCCTGGACATTTAAAACCCATAGGAAACAGAGTGGTTGAAAAGTTCCAGAACATTTACAACAGGTAGAGTCCTTGCCCTCAAAGACCTTGTAATCTATCTGGAGAGACAAAATAATTATATAACAAGTACACATGAGTATAGCAATAAAGGTCAAGGGGATTTGAACAAAGAATTGCTTACGTAAGAATACATTTTAACCAAAGTGGGGCATTTAATGATATGAACAGCCCTCATTTTTTTCTTGTTCTTAATCATCAACTGCTTATTAAGACCCCATCCAAACAGATGTATTTATTCACTGAGCTTTTTTGAGATCCTGTTTTACGTGATCTCTGTCAGAGAGTAAGCACTCAACATTTATTTCTTAAATGCATCACATTATTCCAGAATTTGAGAGCTATTCAAAAGAGCAGGCACCATTTCAACAACACACCTTAGCTCTCTACAAAAATTGAAGGAAAAAATGTTTCTGCCTTCACAGACTCTGGCTAGTTGAAACTCTTTGAATGGGATGCCTCTTTGCAGCTAATGTTGTAAAGGGTTCTCCTCCTCTTTTTACCCCCCCTTTCCTTCCCTCTTCTTTTTTAAAAAGTTCACCTTACCCACTTGAGCAGGAAGGAAGATCTTCTCCACTCCCATCCTCCCCATTTAAAGCTATTGATTACAAGAGAAAAACAGGCATAAGGAGTAGTTAATTTAATGTTGTTTTTATTATTTTCTTAATTACATATTGAGAATTCAACATATGGCATTTTAGAATTAAAAATAGAAACCTGAACTTATATGTAATGGGTAAAATAAAAATAAAATCTATCTCTCTGTTCTATATTATGCTCAATTAGGGGTTTCTGGGAAATAATAATAATCATAGTAATAATAATAATGTTAGTGATGATGGCAAAATGAATAATAGTTAATGCTTATTGAAAACTTACTATATGTCAGGCATTGTTCCATGTGATTTATGTTCAATCCTCATATCAACTCTATAGATTAGATGCTGTTATTGCCATCCCCGTTTTATAGGTGAGAAAGCTGAGGCACAGAGAAGTTAAGCAATATACTCGGAATTGTTGAGGAAGACAAAGAAGAGAAATACTTTAGGGATGGGGTAGTATATGCAAGGAAGAAGGCAGAGGGGAGATCACTGGGGTTTCAGGTGAGTATCGTGGGTGTTTACTTTGAGAGATTCATAGTGCTGTCACCCAATGACCTGTATTTGTCTTAAAAATATTAAGAACTAGAGATATTCTTTGAATGCTCTTAATGGTTCCTGTTAGCTATCTGAGATAGCCTGAGGCCACTTCAGGGATAGCCAGGAAGCCCAATACTCCTTATTTGTGGATAGAGGCACCCTCCCCTGGACAGTGCTGGAAATGCACTAGGCTTTATGACGCTCAAGCAGGAGAAAACTAGAGAAGGACAAGTAGGGAAAAATTATGGAGGCATTTGAATTTAGGTATTGAGCAGAAATTAAAAGTGTATCCTAAAAACTGGGCTTTAGACAATTAATCTGACAGCTGAATTCAGAATTAAAAGGGAAGAAACGAGAGGCAGTGAGATTAGTTACAAAACTCTTGGATTGCAATGAGAAAAATCTATAAAAGGAGAATAGGAGCAAGAACTTGGGGAATATTTGTGATATTGTCTACACATCATAACTCATGTTAAATGTCTGAAGCCCTGATGTCTCTGTTTTGTAGCCTATGAACAAATGCAAAGTATAAGTGTCAATTTTTTTTGTTCTTTTCACTGTGTTGTGTTCTACTACATATAATACTTTTATGAGATGAAAGGTAAGTTAATT
>RJWK010011343.1:0-42136 GCA_004363435.1 Platanista minor | reverse complement strand
AGATAGCTAGTGGGAAGCAGCCGCATAGCACAGGGAGATCAGTTTGGTGCTTTGTGACCTCCTAGAGGGATGAGATAGGGAGGGTGGGAGGGAGACGCAAGAGGGAGGGGATATAGGGATATATGTATATGTATAGCTGATTCACTTTGTTATATAGCAGAAACTAACACAACAATGTAAAGCAATTATACTCCAATAAAGATGTTAAAAAGAAAGAAAGAAAGAGAAATTTGCTCTGTAAATAGTAATAATTTTGGTGTGCCCATTGGAGGAGGTGAGCTCAGGGTCTTCCTACTGCCATCTTGGTCACACCTTCTTCCAGTAACTGGATTTTGAATATTACACCTACCTTGAATTCTTGGAATAAATTCCACTTGATGACAGTGTATAATCTTTTTATGGTTTGCTGGATTCAGTTTTATAGGATGTTTCCATATATTCATAAGAGCTATTGGTTTGTAGTGTTTTTTTTTTTTTTTCCCTCCCCCTGTTATAGCTCTGACTAGTTTTGGCACAGGGTAATACATTGTTTTCATGCAAATGAGCTAGGAATTGTTCCTTTCTCTTCTGTTTCATGGAAAGTGTTTGTGAAGAATGGTGTTAATTCTTGTTTAAATGTTTGGTAGACGTTACCAAGGAAACTATTAGGGTCTGGGAGAGTTTTAAAATTATTAATGGAGTCTCTCTACTTATTATAGGTCTATTCAGACTTTCTATTTATTCCTCAGTCATTATTGGTAATTATATATTTCTAGAAACTTTTACATTTCATCTGTTATCTAATTTGTTGTACACTTGTTCTTAATATTCCCTTATACTTTTTTTCTGAATGTCTATAGTAATTTCCTTCTTTCATTCATTATTTTAGTAATTTGAATCTTCTCTCTTTTTCACGTAGTCAGTCTAGATAAGGATTATTACTCTTTAAATATTATTCATTCTCTCTCTCTCTCTCTTACTCAAGGCTCAAATTATACATATGCAGACATATTCACTATGGCCCACATGTTTTACATTCTTTTCTGTATTTTCTATTTTTTTCTCTGTATTTTTTTTTTTTGTTTATTTTTTTCTGGTACACAGGCCTCTCACTGTTGTGGCCTCTCCCGTTGCGGAGCACAGGCTCTGGACGCGCAGGCTCAGTGGCCATGGCTCACAGGCCCAGCCGCTCCGTGGCATGTGGGATCTTCCCGGACCGGGGCATGAACCCGTGTCCCCTGCATCGGCAGGCGGACTCTCAACCACTGCACCACGAGGGGAGCCCTTTCTCTGTGTTTTTAAGTTTGTAAATATTCTACTGATCTGTCTTCTAGTTTACTTGTTCCTTCTCCAGCTATGCTCTACAAGTTAAATTCGTTTACTGTGTTCCTAATTTAGTTATTGTTAAGTTCCAGAATTTCAGTTTTTTCCTTATACGTTTCTATTTTTGTGACTAAACGCTCCATTTTCATCTCTTCTTTTTTTCATCTCTTAAAAGTATTAATCACAATTATTTTAAAGTCCATGATTGATAATTCAAAAATCTGGATCACCTGTGAATTTTTTTAGTCTGTTTATTCTCTGATCTTATTTATTGAGACTGATAAGTTTTGACTGAATGCCAGAAACTATAAATATCATAGTGGTTTGGGTGATATTACCTTATAGCTCACAGGAAGTCTTACTTTATCTTTTGACGAGCAGTCAGAGTTGGGGCAGACCTCCTTGGTACAACCCAGGAGTGTGCTCTCTTCATTTTAGGGCATTAAGTATAACAATATATTTAGGAAATAGAATCTTTTTGTTTTAAATATTGTAGGTTTTGAATTGTAAGATAAATTATAGGAAATGAATCTTTAAAGATTTTACTTCAATATCTGTGGCTGTATAAAAGTCAACACAATGCTTGATTAGGAAAGATAAATAGAAAAGATTGTTGTATTTATTTTAAGCCACGGGGTACTAAATACTGGAATACTGCAGAGCATTTGGTGCATCATCCCTTGGAGAGGGGGTACTTAGCAGATAGTTTCACATAGAGTAGATGCTAAACAATGTTTGGCCATTAAATTGAACATCAACCATGTTTGCTTTGAGGAGGATATCTAATTTCCAGGATTGTTATAAGGACTAATTATGGAACTAAACAATCACTGACTACCCTAAAAAAAATTAACTTTTACTGTATGTTTATGAGTATATGTTAATCAGTTTTTAAAAAATATTAGTTAGCATACTCTTCCCTTCCCTCATTCCTACCTTTGCCCTGCTCCCAACATACATACATACACACATCCGTTGTTGCCTGTTTTCCTGTTGTTTCCTTGTTATGTGAGGCTCTGGCCACCAGATATTCCTTTATTTAACATTTGTACCCTACTGGTAGCTCAACTCATTCTAATATTTGATTGTTCATTATACCTGTCCTGTGCTATACAATACTTATATTTTTCAGGTCACCATAAATCTCTTGTAAGTTCCTATTTAAACATTCAGCCTGAATGCTATTTGAGAAGAAACGATAGGACATTTTACTATTAAGTAAAAGTCAAGGTCAATCCAAATAAATTCCAAATCACTATTGATTTCCCAGATGTTTTGATCAGTGACATTGGCTTTGAAGTTGTGGACTGATTAACCTAAGGCATTAAACGCTGAGACAACGAAATGTTAAATATGGCTTCAAGTTCTCTTGTGTTATAAGACTTGCAAATTGGATCATGAGAGGGAATTTTATCTTCTATAAGCTTACTTACTTTTTTATTTTTTATAATAAACAGAACTAATTTTCTTCCAATTCTTTGCAAATAAAATGAAAGGAAGCTTTTCGGATTCAATTAAATACTATCACATTTTTATTTTATAATTTATAAATCTTAGGATTCTTTATTAGAATATCTTAAAACAGAGAGGCCTCAAACCTTTCAAAAAAACCCAAAATCTTTGCTTCCTCCTTTCAAACACACGGTTATTTTCAAAGTTAATCAGTGTTAATGCTTTTAGATGGAAACAGTCTCTTTGGAAAATGAATTCTTACATTTTCCTTACAAGAAAGCCCTTTACTAAGTTGGTGGAGAAAGCTGACATTTAGATTGCACGTACAGGATTAGCAACTGATATGTTTGGACTGGATTAATTTAAGGGAAGAAAAAATTTTAATTGTGCACTTGCCAATGAATTTAAAGAAGTGACTTGGCAAGGTCTAAGCATGGAGTTATCTGATATCCAGAAGAGCATTTGTAAATGTTATTGTGATTAAAGAAATGCAGCCTTTCTGCTGTTGTTGAAATTGCTTGAGTCCCCTCCTCTGGATGGTCACCAACCTGATAGATCTGTGCATTTTCAGTAAATAACCATTTTGTTTCATCTTATTTCCAGGAAGGAATTTCTTCTTAAACACAATTTGTGAGTATCAACTTGAGAAATAAGTAGGAATCACTATTTTGTGCTCTCTATACTAAAGGAGGGAACTTTATTAGCCAAGTTAAAAATAATAGTATAAACACTCTTCACCTTCTTATTTTCACAGGACTAATTAATTGAATATATTTTGTTAGATAGTTTGATGAAGAGAAAGAAATAGTTTTCTTATTCAATTAAGGTTTATGATGGAAGGGCTGAAAAACTAAAAAGAAACCTGTTTGATTTAATTTTTTTGAAAATTTAGATCCTCTTTTTTAAAAATTAGTCATTCACATCTTTTCCACATATAGGATGGGAAGCAGTGTGCTTGACATGATACTTTCCTAGTCCAGGGTGATTTTTTTCTTTAACTACCCCTATTAGGAAGACATCTGGGCTCACCATGACATTATCACCATTGAAAGAATGTTTACTAAGAGCCAAGAGGTCACTTAGCAAAGTTTGATGGCACCACTTGGGATCAAAGACTTGTATTTCCTACAGATGGTTTGAGAATTCAGTATTGGGATAGATTCTATCCACGGGAAAGCAAAGCACCAGAAGCTCTAGATTTAAAACAGTAAAAAGCCATTAATGCCCTATGAGACACCAAAACATACTCTAAAGCTAGCCATCAAGATATTACTTTACTAGCACAAGGATCAATAAACAGATCAACGGACAGAATAGAAAATATAAAACAGATCTTAGTAGGCAGAAAAATTTGTCTATTACCTATAAAAGTGGCCCCAAAAATCAGTAGTAGAAGGCAATGTTGGATTATAAGTTAATGAGATTGTGTTGTGATGATTAGGTAATATTTGGAAACTACAAAGGTAGAACTTTACCTTGTCATATATTCCAGAGTAAACTCCAGATGTATTAAAGATTTAAATATAAAACCATTTTAAAAGAAAAATATGAATAAAACTCATCTGGTTTAGATTAGGAAAGTCTTTCTAAGGATAAAAGCCATGAAGAAGTGCCAAATATTTAAACTACATTACCATTCTGATGTATAAAGTTTAACTGTACAAAATTTTAGCTATGTAAGAATGTACCATCAAAATTAGAAGACAAATAAATGTGGTCAAAGGATTAATATCTTTCTTACAAGGAATGTTATTAAGAAAAACAACAAGGCTTCAATAAAATAATGGTCAAATAATGGGTTTTTTTCCCTATAAAATAGGAAATGCAAATGTTCTATAATGGATTCTAAAAGGGTTCAGATTCATTGGTAAGTGAAAATGGAATAAAAATTGGATTCCTATGTCACATATCATATGGAAAATGTTACTAGGAATGTTGGCAAGGGTATGCACAGGGAGACTGGCCCCATCCCATGCCAGTGGTAGAAATGTCAATTGTTATTAACTCCCGGAAAATTATACAGCAATGTGTGCTCTCTGGTGAGGACTATTTTAACTTTGTAATTATTCTAGGAAAACATTCTTAAGAAATTATAAGACTTAGAGTCAAATGCTGATAAACTAGTAGAACTTTTGCCTCACTATTCATAGTGGCAAATAAATTGAAAAGCGCTCTCCAACAAAAATAAGATTATCAAATAAAATAAGTAGAATATTGGATAGCTATTATAAATTATGTTTTCAAGTAATTTTCAAGACATGGAGTGTCCTGATATGATATTGAGTGAGACATGGCCGTATAGAAAATTTATATAGAGTATGCTATGAATTTTGTGAGAATTTTATTGTGTGTGTGCGTGCACACACATATGTATAGGGAGAAAAAGCTGTTTGGAAATGTATTAAAGTGTCAATAGTACTTTTTTCTAGGTGGTAGGATTGCAGGAGATTTTGATTTTTTTTTTTTTTTTTTTGCGGTATGCAGGTCTCTCACTGTCGTGGCCTCTCCCGTTGCGGAGCACAGGCTCCGGACGCGCAGGCTCAGCGGCCACGGCTCACGGGCCCAGCCGCTCCGCAGCACGCGGGATTCTCCCGGACCGGGGCACGAACCCGCGCGCCCTGCATCGGCAGGCGGACTCTCAACCACTGCGCCACCGGGGAAGGCCAAAAGTTAGAGGTTCTGTTTTATTTTATTTTTATTTTTTTATTTTTATTTTTTTTTATATTTTTTTGCGGTACGCGGGCCTCTCACTGTTGTGGCCTCTCCCGTTGCGGAGCACAGGCTCCGGACGTGCAGGCTCAGTGGCCATGGCTCACGGACCCAGCCGCTCCGCGGCATGTGGGATCTTCCCGGACCGGGGCACGAACCCGTGTCCCCTGCATCGGCAGGCGGACTCTCAACCACTGCACCACCAGGGAAGCCCAGATTTTGATTTTTTAAAAAATATTTTATAATTTTTACAGTTGCTACATGAAGTTTGATTTAATATGCTAATTAGGAGAAACATACCATTTTAAAGTTAAAAATTTAGTATTTACTTTGGTAATAAGATTAGTTTACTTGGAAATTTTGAACTTAAAATGTCTCTTGATGAGCTATGTAAAATTGACTAATGTCTTGATGAATATCTCTGACTCAAACATTTAATTCACTCCTTGCAAGCTTCAGCAAGCAGGTGACATCCTTGTTCTCCCCTCTCATGTTTATCTCTTCAACTTTCAAATGTGGCAAGAATTGTGGAACAATGAATTTCTTCCAGTAAGTGGAGCAACATGAAAAGTAAAAAAAAAATAAAACTAAAAATGAGACATTCCCATAGGATTTGTCACCATTTTTATTCTTGGCAAGACACTGATGATTAGCAAATAAAGAAGTTGGTCACAAGGTAAGAAGCAAGTCTTTCCTCTGGTTAAGGCAACATTTATCCCCTCAAAGGGGAAAACTAGTAAACTGGTGTGGTTAGGAAACTACCTCATAAGCATTCTCTTTCTCCCCTTAACCTCCATCCTACTTTTTTTCCCCTCCTGTGCAGTGTCATATCTCTTGAGCTGGTCTGCCCCTGTGTCCTGATTTCCTCACCACTCATTCACCCTCCCCACCTCCAGCAGTGTGACTGTCATCAAGCCCATTCCATTGAAAGTGCCCAGATCCAAATGGCTTGGTTCAGGTTTTTGTCTCCTGGACCTGTCTCAAACACGCCAAACCTTATCCCCTTTGTTTTGAAACAGTCTCTTCCCCTGCGCTTGTGACACTGTATCACCCCTACTAACCATGGGTACCTTTCAGGACTTCACAGGCTCTATGTACTTCTGACTTTGTAGCCTTTGCGATGGGGGAAGGCAAAATTACATCCTCTTGTTCTCGCTGTCACTTCCATAAAGATTGTTAGTTTACGAATTTCTTCCACGAACTACACATCTGATGTGCTGTGTGCTTAGCTAGAAACTGGACTTGTAGAGGTGGTGGTAAGGATATGATGAAGAGTACCAACCTTCAAGGTGTCTTAGATGGGTTAACTAATTTCATTTGCCCAATAATCCTGTGCAGCAGATGCTATTGTTTCCCCCATTTTGCCAATGAGAAAATCGAGGCATTGGTAGTTTAAATGATCTTGCCCAGATCATGGAGTTAATAAGAGGCAGAGCCAAGATTCAAACCCAAGCAATCTGTGTTCTTAACACTTTACTGTCCATGGCCTCAAAGAGGCTCTTACTCAAGTGGAGGAGTCAGAAAACTAAGTAAAACTATAACACAGAATGAAGGTTGTCATTACAAGTTATGGGAAAGATGCTGGAAGCACAGAAGAAGGACACATTCTGCGGGCATTCTGAAGATACAGGGGAAACCTCCTGAAGTTGAGTTTGCAACGTGAAGATGGGAAACAGCAAAGATGAGCACACCAGGCAGAGAGAAGCGCATGTGCAAAGATATGCATGAAATGTGAGAAACATCCTTTGTATTTTTGAGGAACTGCACATTATGTGGTTTTTCTCTCTGTGGTGGATTCTCCAGAGCAGCAGGATATGAAATGAGACATAAGAAATGACCAGATAATACAAAGCATGGAAGCCATGCTTAAAATGCTGGCCATAATTCAGAAAGTGATGGAGTGCCATTGATGGATTTTAAAATGTATAGAGACATGATGAGACTTTCATTTTATAAAAATCACCCTGGAATCAGTAGAGAGGATAGAACAGGTAGGCTGCACAAAGGGTGAGTGGGTGTTCCCGGTGAGAGCAGAGAGGGCCACAACCAAGATACCGCATTTAGAGTGGAGGGGAGTGTCAGACACGTACTTTAGGAGGTAGAATTCACAGAAATGGTATTTGATTGTACAGGAGAAAAGAGTAAAGGGAGGAGTAGGAGTCAAGGATGACCTTTCTGCTGCAGGCTTGGGTGAAAGGTGATCCTAGTTCCTAAAATGAGGAACAGAGTAGGGGAAGCAGGTCTGTGAAATGGTGAGCTACAGTAGGTGACTGAGGAGGAGACTGAGAAGGAAGCTGCAAATGTAAGTCTTGGGGTAGGATGGGAGGTCAAGGAACACAGATGTGAAAGTCCTGGGTACGTGAAGAGGGGAGGCACAGAGCAAGAATAGAAGTCAAGAAATTGATTCCCCAGAAAATATGCATAGTTACAGGATGAAGAGAGGCAGAGACAGCAGCAAAGTAGTCAGAGAGAAAACTGTCAGAGAAATTTAGGTACTGTTTTATTAAGTCCTTCCAAATTCATAAGGAGCTGACTAGTCTCCTCTTCCTTAAAAGAAGTCCAAATTCCATGAATTTCTAGTGGGAAGGTGTGTCAGGGGAAGGAGAGTTAGAGGTGATGAGGTTGGATTTCTTGCTTTCTTTTGTTTTCTCAGTGGCAAAGAGAAGGCAATTCTCTAAGATAGACAGGTGGATCTAGTCAGTGAGGTGCAGTAGTTTTACTGGGCTGAACATCAAAGAGAGAACTGAAAACGTAAAAACAAACAATGGGCTTTCCTGAAATGAGCATGGCAGTTTGGGAGAGAAGTTTGTCTACTTTTCATTCTTAGATTCCATGTTTTGAAGATATCTTGGCTTCAATCACTTTTCAATTTAGATTTTGCTGTTAGAATCCTGGAATCATATAACAGTTCCTCTCCAAGAAATCTTGAAAGAGACTTGAAAATATATGTCTACACAAAGGCTTGGAATATGAATGTTCAGAGCAACATTATTCACAACAGCCAAAAACTGGAAAAAAACCCAAGCATCCATCAACTAATGAATGGTTAAGCAAAATGTCATCTATCCATACAGTGCAATACTATTTGGCAATAAATAGGAACAAACCATTTGATATACACTGTAGCATGCATGGATCTCAAAAATTATATTCAGAGAAAGAAACCAGACCTAAAGGTTATATAGTGTATAATTCCAGTTATATAAAATTCTTAGAAAAGGCAGAAATCAAAGCAGTGGTTGACTTGGGCTGGGAATGGGAGCAAATGGGCTGAGAAAACTTTTTAGGGCAGTGAGAATGCTCCAAAACTCTGTAAACCCATGAAAAACAATCAATGACATGTATACTTAAATTGGGTGGATTTTGTAGTATGTAAATTCTACCCTAAGAAAGCTTAGTGTACCATAAAAATCATAGAATCATTCTTTATGGATGAAAAAATCATCTACCCTAATCTTATTTTGTTTCAGATTCTTCCAGTTTTTTTCCCTCTTACTATTTCTAGTTCTTTCTAGTTATCCCCCCTCTTATTTCATTGACAAGCTTCTACACATGGTGACTTTTGTTTATCTGGAGACAGAATGAATCATAGACACTTATAGACAAGTTGAAACATTATAATAGTCATCTTTTCAAATGACTAAATACATTTGTTTAAATTTCATCTCCAGTACTACCTACAGGATATTTGAAACCAGAAGAATCAATTTTTGAAAGTTGAGGCAGAACTTGTTATTTGGGAAAGAGAAGATTTATGCTTTCTATTGATTTTCTCTCTTCCTTCTCTTGTGTAAATCCCAGTATTGGAGATTCACTAGGAAACTTTAAGAGTCCTTGCAGGTTGAATATGTTTATCTGTGATTTTACTTTATAGAAAAATAAATCTCTTTTATTCTTGAAATGTAACTTTGTGTGTGTGTGTGAATCTTACAAATATAAATTGTCAAAGAGAAGAACCTTGAAAATCATATGTATTGTCCCATTCTCTCATTTACTTATGAGTCTCACAGCTTATTAATGCTAGAAAAAAAAAAAACAGAGCCCACGTATTAGTTTAAAATTCTTAAGTGGCTTATGACATTCTTCAAAAATTTCATTCGAATTACCTAAGACTCACATCTCTTGAGAGCTGGATCTGTTTATCTAAATTCCAACTAGAAATGTTCATTTGGTTGATCCATGGGTCCATGGATACCTCTTCCTCCAAGGGTCTAAAGTTGAAGTTATTATACGTTCTTCCTCAAGGAAGATAAGTATTGAAGATCATGTGCTCTGTTGACTTTCAAATGGCAACTCATCTATGTGTTAATTTTGTGACCTTGCACATGTAATTTAGCTTCTCGAAGACTTAGTTTACTTATCTATAAAATGAGGATTATAATAGTATCCACTTCATTGGTTTGTGGTAAATTTCAAGTAAGTTAATCCATCAAGAAAAACTGCACAAGATTTCAACAATCGTAAGTACTCAATATTATCTATTTTCTCTTTTTTTATTCTGTGTTTCCTATTTCAGTAAATGTCACCAGATTCTTCCAAATTACACAAGCAACAACCTCCCTTTGGTCCTTCTTTACCTCCTAAATAAATAGCATCAAATCCTGCTGTAATAAAAGAGAGATATCAGAAAAAAGAGAAGTAAAGTCAAGGGCCGTGAAGGAAAAATGAAGAGTTGGGGGCTATGGAACAAAAGTCTGAGGAGTGTAGGTTGTGTGGTCACTGAGAATGGGGCCCATGAAAAGTGTTGTTGGGTGTTATGAACTGTATTCCTTTTTACTGCTATGAGATAGAAGTAAAGATTGGAATTCTTTTTCGTAGTAGCCATATTACCTCACATCTGAGCGCCGTAGATCCAGAACTTTATTAGGATTATAGTTGGATACATTTTAATTTAAAATTAAGTACAAAAAGAAACAGTGCTAAGAGTGGGTGGCAGATAGTTTTCAATTTTTCAATACTTGATTTACTAACTCAAGGAGAGTTTGATCAACAGAAGCATTTGATTGTCAAACTAAACCCAGGAGGATGACGTACTCTTACTTCACAATAGGCAACCACTTTAAGGTGAGTGATGACATATCGTGAGATAAAATTACTTTAAGTTTTAAAAAATAAAAACATTAAGAATTTTGGAATATATTCCTGCAGTCTGTATGCATGGATGTGTGTGTGTGTGTGCATGCACGTGTGTACGAGCACACATACTAAATTAAGATCACAGTAGTCACACTATTGTGACACCTGCTTTTCTCATTTAACAAGAAATCTAAGCATTTTATATCATTGAATATTTTCCAAAATATAATTTTGCATGGATGCATATGGATATATGTAAACCAATATTTTTAGATCAACTGCTTCATGTTTTCTTTCAAAATTTTGAATTGAGATGATAATGATTCAAGCACTGATTTGTAAAAACTCAAACCTTTCCTATCTTTCTGCCTTCCTTGACATTTTATAGATGCTGTGGGCTTATTCATGATAAGCTGTCTAATTTTTTCTTGATGGTAACCACATTTACTCGATTATAAGTAAAAGTAATTAGTTTGGTATAAATTATAGGGGAAAAATCCCATGTGACTCATAAGAAAGTCTGAATTGTAGATTATTTGAAAATAAATTTAGTTTTATTTCTAGTGACTATATATAAGTAAAATTAGGATGATAAAAACAGTTTATAATTGTTCAAGAATCCAGTGACAAGAAGAGTAAGGGGTCATGTGGAATCCATTCTGGTGAAGCGTGTGGAAGGGGTGAGTTTGCTGTGCATTGCTGCCCAGTTTTGGTGTTTTCAGTGGGGTGAGCTTAGGCCCAGTGTTGGCTACGTGTCTTCACCAGCAGAGTAGTTCTGTGCTGTGATATTAGGTATTGCTGTGGCTGTGTAGCTTCCATTCCTGGTTCTGCAGCCATCTTAAGATCCTATGAGCTAGGTCCTTTTAATAAATGCCTTAAATTTTTTTCTTAGTAGGTTTCTGTGTCTTGCAATTACAAATACCGATAGAGCTGTAGATACCATTCATCACATGAAAGCTTACCTAGAATATGGAATGTGTAAAACCAGTGAGCATTTTAAAGAATGAGGAGATCGCAGGCTTGGCACGCTGATTAACTTACTTATGGACTTGCAGCCAGTTGATGTGAATTTTATGATGATTTTCGGGGAAGGAGGTGCAATGGTCTGGAATAATGGAAACTGCCAGGTCCATTGGGCCATCAAATTTTAGCCTTGAGCGACTGAGGCAGCTGTTACCTCATGGAAGTGGTAGAAAGAGACTAATTTTGCCTACCTTTTTGAATTTTCCCAGGAAGAGCCTGAGAGCCAGTTGTAGACTTCACTGGTGTACTCTGTACTCTGTAGGCTTCAAGCATGGGGTCCATGCCTTTGTGGAAAGCACAGGGGTGGAGGTGATGGGGCTGGTCCTGCACTATCTGCTGTAGTCAGCCTTCCTTCCCAGATATGCATAGTGGTTGGAGTCAAAGTGAGAATATAACTCATATGGAACTCTTAATGTGCATGAGCAGAGAAAGCACTGCATGCAGGGCCAAATCTAGGCAAATTCTGAGAACACAAAATATGTGTTTTTATATTTTTAAGCTCCATATCTGGGCAGTATCCTAGTGTTCTCTAATACAAATTCCCAGACTGTCATGCACCCAGCACTCTTATATGTTCCCTCCACCCCCCTTTTTAAAAACTTGCATTCAGGAAGAGATGAAAAAATGCATCCACATTGTGTTAGCAGTACCAGGACTATTTACACCAAAGATCACTGAGTAAATCAACTGTGAAACTTTCTGTGGAATTCCAATCAATCAGTCGTATGGGAGGTAGAGTTCTATGTAGTGGACTCCTCTCTGTGGAAATTGTACAATATAGGAACTTAGACCATAATTTCTGACTTGAAACTATTTAAAATAGTTTTCATGTGATGACAGAGCAAAACATTTGAACTAGAGATTGTCCTGGAAAAATTAAGACAAAAGTTCATTCCACACTGGAGAGGTCACCCATTGTATCTTCATATATTCTACTTATTTTATGTTAATTCTGAGTCAAAATCCTGCTTAACGTTACCGTCTCATTTTTTTTTTTTTTTAACTGCTAGTTAACAGTGGATTTAGGCTACTAACATCAACTCTGGAAATCGGTCCAACATAAGTTGGGAAAGCTAACACATTATTAGAAATTCTTTGAAGTCACTTTCACTTCAGTAGGACTCATAATATAGCCTTGTGGAAGAGGACTTGAGGATGTGATTACTGAATTTATTTGAAAATCAGCTCCAACAATCTTACAGAACACTAGTACTTCATCATATTTTTTATGGGCTGGGGTGCCTTCCTGCATGGAGGTGTGTGGAAGGAAGTGGAACGAAGTTGGTGTCAGCTTCTAGCCTGAGACACATAGCAACTCTTCTCAGGTGTTTATGGAAGTGACCATTTATAAGACTATTCTAGACAAAACATGAGAAAATAAGACTTGGAAATGTGGCCTTTTCAAAACCAATTTTAAGGTTATAACCTTTTTCCTAGCTTAAATAGTTGGGATTTTTTTTTAATACCTTCTGTTCCCCTTTACCATTCAACATTCAACCCCAGTTTTCATTATGTAATACCTTTTTCTTCTCAAGGAGAAAATCTGTGTTCACATAAATGGTAAGTAGATAAAGCTGTCTTGTATAGGACTGCTCTAATACATTATCCTTGAGAGTGGGGAAGGCAAACCTCTAACTCCTTTCACAAGGCTTGGCCTAGGGTAGATACTCTGTAAACACTAGTTTAAAGAAAAAACAAATGAATGGCCAATTTGAATGACAAGCACAGATATTTCATTTTGAAAAGGAGTACCAACTTATGGTTTAAAATAACATCTGCCTAAAAACTCTTTATGGACTATCTTCCAACTTCTCCTAAAATAGTTAAAAAAAAAATGTGGTAAAAATTAAATCACAGCCTAACCGTAAGTCTTAGAGACAACTTACTGCAGATTCTTGGAGAAATCCCAAGGTAATAAGTTTGCCAATATCTGGACTGATAACAATACAACTAGCCTAGCTGTATTTTGCCTGAGGTAACAAAACAAACCTCATATACTTGAAGTAATGGAAGACATCTCCTTCATTTACTAGTCTAGATTTAGACCCAGGTGGTGAATCAGTTAGGAAATGAGGCAAGGGATTCTTCTACTCATGCTTTTGGAAGAGCTGGATACTATTCTTCTATTCCCCATTCTTTTTCTCCAGATTAATAAAAGACAAGCTCATTAGGACAACAAATATCTCCCGAAGATGTCAACTCTCCAGAAGACTACCAAAAATTCTGGTGATCGGTCATCTTAGAAGTGTCTCGGAAGGATATTTAGAGGGTGTTAGGATCCAGGCTAAAGTGGCTTAAAGCTAGTTGTTCAGGGTGGGGAACATATGTGTTAGGACTGAGCAAAGTTCATGACATAATAATTTAGTGTTAGTGAATGCAGTGGAATTATGATCTTGAGGGAGTCTTACTAAGCAAGTTGTTTGCCCAGATTTAAAAAAAATACATTGGTTTGTAAGAATTTACTGAAGCCAGCAGTGAAATTATTTACTGACTTGCATCCCTATCTTCCTTTAAGGATGTCCTGGAATAAATAAAGTCATGTTGACACATGTGGCCGGATTCCTCGATTCTGATAGTTCAGTTCTGTGGACACCAGTGGTCTTAGCTCTCACAGTTTAGGAAGCAGGGAGAGAATGAGTGGTGATGAGGGCATCCTGGGACATTTAAAACTGAGGTGAACAGGGTAGAAATAAGAAGAGTCCTGGTTTCAGTGGTTGCTGTGGCTCATAAATGCACACAGTCTGTTAGGAATATCAGATTCTAGGGAGTGGGATATGAAGATAATCTCATCTCAGTTTAGCCTCAAAGACATCGGGAATTGGATTAGAAACTGCACGTGTTAACATGCTCCTCTGCAGAATTTTGATGGATGGAATTTTGACCAACACCTAATCAAAGGATAAACAGGGCCAAGGACCTGCCATTTCCCAGGTCTTTTGGAAACATCAGATCTTCATAGGGCTCTCCTTATTTGAGGATAATTAGACAATAAAAACTTACACAGAGCCAGTAGACATACAATAGGAGAGTGGAAAAAGAATACCATTTGTAGCATGCTGCTCTAAATGATTTTCCTTGGAAGTCAGAGAAAACTTTTATATGCTATTTGGCAGCCTAGGTGGGGTGCAGAATGACCTGCCTGACCACTATGAACAAGGAGCAGAAAATTATAGGGACTGAGAAACTCAGATAAAACAGGAGGAGCATAAATAAAGAGACAAGAAGATACGATAAAAGGAGCGGAGAAGAAAAGAATTAAAATTAATAGTCTGGTAACAAATTTTTTCTACAGGTTGACCTTGTTGAAAAATAAACAGTTTTGAGTTCTGCTACAGGATTTGGGACTTTAGAGGCAGTCTTTGTCTTAAACATGTCAGAGCAGAGAAAGAGTGCTGCCGTTTCAAACACTGGATCTAACACAGTAGTGTTTATGGTACTGGTGGAAACAACGATACAGCTTTGGGGAGAAAAATTGAAAGTTAAAAATTACATTTTTTTCACCAGTTTGTGAGTTACCACAATAACATGAAACATATTTCATGATTCTTTACATTTATAAAAGATTTTAGAAGTTTATAGAGCTGATATCTAAAAAGAGTCCTTTATGTTAAAAGAATTTAATAGCAATATAATCCTTATTTGGTTACATGGAGTAGTGTGAAAACACAACAGAAAATAATTTCAGTTGCGCTAGAACATAGAGAATAGTCCTTAGTTTAGCAGCCTGGGTCATATGTATTCTGTATCCTTTAACTCCTCTCATCAGCCAAGAG
Organism: Platanista minor; assembly: GCA_004363435.1. Classification (NCBI taxonomy): domain Eukaryota; kingdom Metazoa; phylum Chordata; class Mammalia; order Artiodactyla; family Platanistidae; genus Platanista; species Platanista minor. Next base: position 26,801 of record RJWK010011343.1, on the reverse strand, counting down.
AAGGTATGTACATCACAGTGCTGGAATAAAATAAATTCCCTCAGTAATCGGTGAATGGCTTCACAATATTTTAACAAAATTACAGCTGACTGTAAAAAGGAGACTCACCTTTCTGATTTCATGTTTTTTCTCTTGCAAATGAGAGCTCTTACAGCCTCCAATTTAGTTAAGTGTAAGAAGTTCTGCGCCTCGATTTCAGCAAAGTAATTGAGTTTGAAAGAACTAGCTAATATAAAATTAAATATAAATTATTTTATAAACATAGTTACCTTTAAGAGACATTTCCTGGATAAGATACTGAAAGGAAGCTGCCTTGTAGAATCTCCCTGCTCCAATTCATAATGAAATAAACAACAACAACAAAGGAAAAGCTAGGCAAAAAAATCCAAAGCAGCAATCAAAACCAGAAAGGGACAAAACTCAGGCTTCAAAGAGTTACAGCTAAAGAGAGAAACATGATTCTGGCATGGCAAGCCTCCTAAACCCACAGCACTCCCCAGGAGCCATACTGATCAGTCCATGAAATCCTGAGAATTCGCTCTAATATGCCTCAATCTGGAAAGAAGCAACCTGAGTAAGTCACCTTACATTTTCAAGTGATGATCTTTTAAATGAGAAATAGCAACCCAAGTTTGCAATGTTATATTTTACTGCAGATTTCTTTCCTTTGTGGATACATGTTATCCAGAAAATAGCTATTATTTTGTATACCCTCTAATGCACAGCACTAGAATATACAGATTATTAAGTAGACTTTTGATCTAAAAGGGCTGGAATCTGTGTTTCGAATGATAAAGAGCAAAATGGCTAATATTTCCCACGCATCAGCTCAGGGAGCCTGGCTCATGCTGGGTTCTACAGGACTCTTGCCCTCCTCTAGGATGTTGATTTCCAACTGGGAGTGAGTGTCACTTCTAGAGATTTAAAAAATACAAATATCTTCTATTCCTTCTTCTGTCCCCCCACCAATTGGAGTTAGGAGAGCTACATATGTATTTAAAAAAAAAATTCCACAGATGATCTTGATATGCATTCCCTGTTAAACACTTCTTTGAAGTGATATTTATTTTGTGAAAAAAGTATGGTCAAATAAAACTAAAATAATTGTTCCATGGTTAAATAAATGTGGATTATACCAGGTGAAACAAGTTTCTTTTGTACAGAATTATACACACATTTTAATATACTCATGTGATTGTGAAATTCCAAACAGGACTATTTTGTAAGCAAAGTCTGCAAACAATGAGCAAAAAGACCATGCCAGATTCTTTAGCAAGAATATTTCAGTGCTATCCAAACTTTTTATCCTCAGGTTCAGCATGAAAATTGTAGTCTATTAAATCTGGCTACAATATGTCAGGTCATATTACATCAGAAATAGCAAATGATTAGTCACTTTGACTTTGTTACAGAAAATCTGAAGGGATACATGCATTAATATTGTGAGTACACATTTGTTTGTTCTTTGGTTTCCCGATATTCCTTTCTGTTTGCAGGAGAGCCTTGAATTCCTGGTGGGGGAATTACCATCATAAGTGGCCTTGATATGATGGGGTTCCCAGTTTTCCCTCTTAGTACAACTGTCAAAGGGGCCAGATTCCTCTTTTCGCCCTGGGGACATTCAGTGTGTGGGCATGTGATCCACACACACTGTGCCAACCGGACACTTATTCCTAGGATTTAGCTAAGCGTGTTGTAAGAGGTAGGGGACGGCTAGAGTTCAGATCATCTCAAGGACACCATTTACTCTCTGAAGCATCTAGAAAATTAGTTGATTATCACCATGGTGGAAATTTGGATCAGAGCATTATTAGTAGTATTTTTCACTGTTATTTTTCTGAGAAAAGGGGTGGTTATTTTACTGGTGTCACTGAAGCAACTGGGAACGTTGAATGGTTCCCACTAGCATTTACAGGCTTCACTTTTGTCTGCAGAAGGATGTCCCAGCCGGAAAACTGAGCCAACGTAAGTAACGACTGAAAGAGGACAAGAATGTGTAAAAACAGAGTATTAAAACACTGAATGTCTGGCCAAAGTTTATTTAGTGCAACAAACATTTGTCCAGGGCTTATACTCTGTGCTAGACACTCTGTCGTACAAATTATTGAAAACTAAAGGGTTTTTCATTTTTTAAAGCCATCTATCTGACTCTTATTTTTTCACGTGAGGAATTACACCACAAGAGATTAAATCTTTTTCATAAGTTTACAAAGCTGGTTAGTGAAGATCCAGGACTGAAACTCAGATACACTGTCACCTGACTCAGGGCTGCTTCTTCTGCCCCCGTTAGGCTCCCCATTAAGGGGTCCTCTGTAGAGCATGACTGTCCTCAGTCCTTGGAGGGTGAAGGCAATGGAGAAGCAGAGACCAGATGGGATGAAAAGAAAGATTTGCCAGTGCGGGCTGTCATACATTCCTGTCAATTATTAAATCTCTTCTTTGCAAGGTTTGTAAATAAATAACATGGTCCATCTCTGGGAATCTATTTACAGGTAGCTGGGTGTTCTCTGGTTTTAGGAAGTCCGTGAATCACACTGAGTCTATTTGTAAACGGAGCAATTGAGCCGAAATACAGGAGGACGCTCTGGGGGGGCGTGGGGGGTTACCGGCTGTGTGGCCAGACAGCCTTACATTCCAATCCTGATTTTGTCGCTTACTAATTGCATGACTTCTTAACTCATTGTGCTTTGGTTTCTTTGCTGTAAAATGACAATAGGCTTGTCTGATCTTTGTGAGGACTGCATGAATAATAACTACTAAGCTGTTAGTACAGTGTAAGTGTTGACTCATTATTACCTGATATCTGCTGAAGTCTCTTCAAGCTAAAAAAAGTGTACTCTATCTATAATTCAGTTCTGTACAAATGTATTATAAATATTGGTTACGATCTAAGAAAAAGCAGAACAAATACACCTGCAAAGTAGAAGATTCACTTTAGTTGTATTTAAGGCATCTTTCTTGAGCATCCATTATGTAGCTAACATAGTTCTGAATAGATTAGGTGACTTTCTGCCTAGAGATGGGAAGAATAACTTCCGTAACATTGTCCTTTGATTTACAATGTCTGTTGTTTCCCTTTATTTTCGCTGTAAAAAAGTATATGGAGGGACAGAGTTATGAAAAATTAGATCCATGCTCTCAGATCCAAACAGAAATATCAGGAAAGTGTTAAAGAGTCAAGAGAGGGATAAATAACCCTGAGGGGAATCTGAGAAGACTTCTTAAGGAAGGTTTGAGATGTCTTTATTGTCACAAATTACCTTTTGTTTCCATGGAAAAAATCAGACAGATGCAGCATTGGGCTTCAAGAGCATACAAATTGTCTTAAATAGTAAAATGTGAACATGAATTCTTCCTGAAATCCATTCCCTAATCTGGGTTAGAAGTCAGTAAATGTGAAATTCCACGATTTTCTCAGCTCTGTGCTAGTTAGTCTCTGTTGGCTGAGCTGGCACATTCTGCCATCTTGATGAAAATTAGTTATGGTTCCCACTGAAAACCCCTCTATGCCAGGGATGTGGGGTGATTTCCTGGGATTACTGCTGATAGTTCTGTCTCGGAGTCATGGGCTCCTGATTTATTGGACTTTCCTTCAGTGGAAGCTTAGTTTTTTTGAAATTTGAGCTCTAGCATCTTCTTTGTCCAGAGCCAATTGTTCCCCCCAGATGTTTAGATTTTTTTTGAAGTAGCCTTGAAAGACTCCGACATAAGACATTGACTAAGCTTGAGTCATGAGAATGTGGTGCCACCCTGCGGTGCTTTTCTTGTGCCTAAGGCCTTAGGCAGCACCCCTTCTGATATGAATACCATTTGTAGTTTGCCTACACTTTTAATAAAACTTTTTTTGCTGGAATCAGCATGACTCCTTCCAAGTTGCTGCTTTCCCAAGGAGGCAATGCCCATAAGTGCCACCATATGACCAAATCTGTTGCAAAATTGTGCCTTGGGTTTTGTTCATAGAAGCCGATGAAGAGACGTTCTCCTTAAGAGCTCAGGTTATTCAAGCTCAACTGCATTTTCATCTGAGTTGAAGTTTGTTTTAGAAAGTTTTTTGAAGGCACTTTCAGCAAATACTGGAAAAAAGTTTATGTAAATAAAAATAGTGAGATCATTTTAATTTTAAGAAGAAAGTCAAAGACATGTTTTCCTTGAATAATATCCCTGCTTTCCTCCTGCCTTAAAACAACACGATCACTATGATAAGGTTATACAAACATAGTCCTTAAGGAAGTGTACAGATGCTGAACATCAACACGGGAGTGGGGACTCCGGTCAATAAAAACCCTAATCTGCCAGCTGTCTGTCAACCCAGGCCTTCCTCATCTCTGTATCTCCTATCCCCTTGCCTAGTAGAATAACTGCTCTTTGCTGGGGAACCTATATTTGAGGGTATCAGTACACGGATGCATACTCTCTAGTACCTGAGAAATGAGTAGGACAGAATCAGTTCAAATCCACCCATGTGACTGGAAAAACAATTCCAGATGTTATTGTTAGCATTTTGTTTACAAAACAAATGTCATTAAACTTCTTATGACAAATCAGTTAAACTGATGGTGATTAATTTTTAAGATCCCTAAATTTGGTTTTCTTTTAAGATTTTCCTTTTATTTTTCAAAATGAAAAAGGTTCTATTATTTATTTTAACTGTAAAGTAATACATGTAAAAAATCCCAAAGTTAAAGAAAAATATTATAACAAAGTAAAAGTTACCTATATTCCAGTATCCAGCAATAACGTCTCCTACCATTTTAGCGACTGTCCTTCCAAATGGTTTTCCATAGTACAGTTCTCAAATTGTGCTCTCAGAACCCTGGTTCAGTTAATATATTATTTTTTAAATGAGAACGGTTTAGTGATAAAGTAAGTCTGAGAAATACTACTTTGAACTATGTTAAGCATATTTCTTTATTGTAACATCCTCAGAACTTTTAATATCTGGTTATGCTGTGAGAACCACGAAGAAAAATTTAGCATACAGTAGTTCCCAAACTTATGACACTGGAATTCCTTTTTGGAAAGCAAAACCAAAAAATTGGAAAATGCTGAACTTTGAGCACTTACTCATACATTCATACACTTTATACAAATGAGGTAGTAAAACTCAAACCAGTCTTTACTGTGTTTTCATGTAAACTCAACAATGTGTAATGAACATGTGCTTGTATTCACGAATAGAGATCTACGTCATCATTTTTAATGGCTGTGTAATATTCTATGGCATACAAGTACTATCCTCTACTCAGCCAAATTCTTTATTAGTGAGTACTGGGGCATAAAGCCAAAATAAAGACATACACACTAAATTTACAAAAGTATCTGCAAAAACTATAATAAAATCAATAGGCAGAAAGTTAAACATATCATTAAGAACATGTACAAAAACACAGACAATTCACAGAAGGAAAAACAATAAACCAAGAGAGACACAAAATTATGATCAACCTTACATCTATGCCATAAGGACATTGAATTATAATGCTTTATTGATTAGATTGGCAAAGGGTAGAAAGACTAACAAAACTGAGCACTGGTGAGGATTTGAGGAAATGTACACTTTTTCCCTGTTAGTGAAAAATGTAAATTGGTACCACCTTTCTTGGGGTTAGGGTATCTATAGTTATTAAATTTTCAATGAGCATATCCTTGGAAACAGCAGGTCCACTTTAGATTACTTTTTGGCTGAAAAAACACTACCATCTTCTATAAATTATCCCCTATTGAGGTATTGCTGCAGGCTGCACACAGTGCTAGATTTGTGGGCAAGACAAAACCCTGTTCTTTACTTTTCCTCAAGAAGCTTATGATATGTGGACTTTGAGGAAATCAAGCTCACAAAGACATCACTGGACTTTTCACCAAAAATTTTGAATACCTAGTAATAATAATAATGCATTTGACTCAAATTGTGATTAGAACACTGAGATTAATCAAGTTTTGTCTAAACAGAATTTTTCCTCTTTCAGCAGGGATTAAAAGAAAGTTTATATTCCCAGAAGTTCCTGACAGGGCTAGCATTTGGTATAACTGGAAATCCTTCTAGGGAGTATAGGCTAGTGAAAGTCAGGCTTCAAGTCAGTGTTTTCTGAGACACTCTGTCTTTTCCTTCTTGTACTTAGTTAGACAACTATCTCCATCATGATTCCTTACTTCAGTGGCTGAATTGTGGCTTTTCTTTTCAGAAAAATAAATTCTGGCATAGAGGAAGACATCAACTGTATAAATAAGATAAACCCTTTCAGCTGGAAGGTCCTTGAGGGGAGGGGTTGTGTGATACTCGCTGTCCATTCCCCAGGACCCAGTGCTAAATGCTCTGCCCAAGGGGTGGACTCAGTAAAGACTTGTTGACTCTAGTTGGGCAAACCTCATGAAAGGCGATGTTAATAAACTTAGACCTTTGAAGGTGTGCTTTAGGTGGAAAGCATAACCCTGATATCCATTCCACATCCATGGTTAATAACTTTTAATGACATTTAATGACTTTAAAAGTTATTTCCTAGATGTAAATTTAAAATCATTGTATACAGAGAGTAGAAACTTCATGGCCAAATGGAAATTTAGCTAAATGAGAATTATAAAGAGTAAATATTTGGAAATGCTTCTCAAAATCAGATTGGATCATTAAGATGGAGTATCAAGAAATAGGTGATTCCACAGATATGAAAGTATAATGAAAGGAGGAGGAAAGGGAGTGAGAACAAATATGTGTTAAGTACCTTAAGTATAGTTAGTGGTTTTATGTCTATATTGCACTTAGTCTCTCCTGTGATGGTGCAAGATTGACGTTATTGTGTTTATTTTGCAGATGATGACAGAGTGGGTCACCTGGAAAGACCTGGTGAAGACACAGTGAAAGATAGCAAACACAGTGAAGATAGCAAATCAGTGAAGATTTGCTATCTTCATAAACATCAAAGTATTACCTTGCCCAGAGAGAAGGGACAGCATCAGAAGGATCAGTCTGATAAACTAGGATGGTCGTTCTCAAACTTTTGTATCGGGATCACTAGAAAGCTTGTTAAAACAAGTTCTCTGGGCCTCACCTTTGGAGTTTCTGTGTCAGTAGTTCTGGCATGGGGACAGAATATCTGGATTTCTAGGTGGTTCCCAGCCGAAATCAATGGAATTTGATTACTATCATCTGTATTGATTTTAGAAAAGCTTTTGAAAAATCTTTTCATAATACCCCTTTGGTCAAGATTTTTCCAGTATTAATCCATAATTAATTTATTCATTCAATAAGCAATTCACTCAGCAAAATGTTTACTCAACAAATAGAGCAATGCTGGAGATAGACATGGATTTACAGATTGAAATCTCCTCCCAACTAATAAACGTGATTTGTTAGGAATTAAAGACAAGTTCTGATCATAAAGTCAATATACGGTTAACAAAGAAAAAAAGAGACTCCAAAAAATCCTAAGGTTACCTCAGGATATATTAGTATGGGCCTAATATTATAATCATGGGAAGGAACTCATTGTACACTGGGTTGCAGAGAATATCTGGATTAAGAAGTTTAATTCCAGGTGGCACTTAAAAGAGTAGAAGAGAGTCCAGGTGTCCAGAGCTTGGCTAAACCACTCCATGATATTGCTGCCTGGACATCCATTTTGTTTGGCCAAGTGTCCTGCGGGGGTTGTAAGCTGATGCTGTATCTCCCTCAATCAAGAAAGTTAAGAAGAATCTTTTTATCCAAGCCCAAGGAAGTATTAAAGGTTTTGCTGCTTGTTTGGAATGGGAAAAAAATTATAAATACTATGTTGGTATGTTATAAACTATCTTATGTGTTCCCTTATTCTGGTAATGCACACATGGGGCTTGCTGGTCTGGACTGGTTTGGATTCTGTAGGATTGTCCAGGGCCTCTGTGTTATACACCTCAGGGCACCATACCCATCAGAGTCTGTGTGCCTGGCATCCCCTAGTACTGGGCAGAGCAGAGCCAGCAAGACTGCATCTAGCCATACATTTCAGGGTTGGCAGTGCAGAATATCCTGGCAAACATGGCGGGATGCAGTGTTAATCCTGAATCTTACCACCTCCATCCACCAAACACTCAACCCCCTCCCCCTCCCCATGTGTGACTCTTGCTTGTTTCCTTATATTTGCTTTTATCACTATCTAACTCTATTTTTCTGATTTTATGGTCTTGAGTTTCCCTTAGAAGCAACATTTTAAAAAAAACTTTAAAAATAATATATTCAATGAATTAGTCTTTTGGACATGTGGCAACATGTAGATGCAATTCATGTCAAAATAGCTTCTTTTATAGGTGTTTCCCAAAGCAGGTAACATGTCCATTTCTTTGAGGCAGAAGGGCTTACCTCATACATTTTTTTTTTTTTTTTTGCGGTACGCGGGCCTCTCACTGCTGTGGCCTCTCCCGTTGCGGAGCACAGGCTCCGGACACTCAGGCTCAGCGGCCATGGCTCACGGGCCTAGCCGCTCCACGGTATGTGGGATCCTCCCGGACTGGGCCACGAACCCACCCTCCCCTGCATAGGCAGGCAGACTCTCAACCACTGCGCCACCACGGAAGCCCCCTCGTACATTTTTTTAAGCTTCCATGTCTAAAGGCATTATTTCTAACAGAAATGGAATGCCAAAGTTGTGATCCAGACTAAAATCCCAAACAAAAGACATAGATGATCTGTGAAATTCTTGGTGTGATTTCATAATATTTTGATTTTTGGTTATGTTTTAAGTAAACAAAATGAAATATTATCTTAAATCATACATATTAACTTCCAAGCAAATGAAATGGAATGATAAAAACTGAGTCAGTGACCAAGAAGTATTTATTTGAGGCCTGTGATGGGCCTAATACTGTTTTCAGTGCCCAGTGATGCACAGAAGACATAGAAAAATCATCTCTACCCATAAGGATCTTTATATTTAGGTGGAGAAACATGCATAGAAAATAATTCAAGGATAGTGTAGAAAACACAAATTCCTTTTGATAGGTAAAAACATTCAGCACAGTGCCAACCAGACTGTAATCTCTTCATAGGCTCTGCTAAGAACCGTGCAGCCCCAGTGGAACTGACAAACAAACAAACATCAAAGAATAGCTTTTCCACTTTACAGATACATTTGACATCTTGCTGATTCTGAATAGTCTTGAGTAAAGTAAAGATACCATTGGTCATGCTGAGAAGGAGTAACTCCCAACCTAGGCCAAATGCACGGTAGGGAAAACATTCTGTCCTGGCAAGAAAATAAGATGAAAGGTGAAACAATAAAGCACTTTCCAGGTTCAACAAAGATCTAAATAAACTAAAGAAGTGAAGGGAGAACAAGACAGAATTACGAAAAGATCAAATGGAAAAGACTTGTGGAACAGGTTGTCTCTGTGAATCCCCTGGGAGTGAAACTGCTATCACACGACACACTTCCTGAGGTCTTTGAACTCTAGTCAGTCTTCCTGCAAAGCCTGTTTTCCTACATCTTTCATCTTCCTGTGAACAGTCCCTGGAGGTGTTGTTCAGAGGGTAACATGATGGAATTGCTCAAGGCTCTTCTGGGAGACACAAGACATTAAGGAAAGGAAAGTAGAACAGGGAGATTCAAACTCCAATGGCTCAAAAACGCTGCAGGTACAGGAGACAAGGGGGCTGGTGGGGAGCAGGGCTGGGAGGGGACTGCAGGTCTGAAAGTTCCCCCGGCCAATCAGCTGCCACCATGTGTTGTCACAGGGAGACGTGGACATGCCTGGTCTCTCACGGTTTCAAGAGGAGCCAGAAATCCAGTCGTTCATGTAAAGACATCTCTCACATTTGAAACATTGGAATTTAATTCAAGTTTGTTTTAAAAAAATATACTGTGTAGGCTAACTAAAACATATTTCTAGTTAATAACTGACAGGTTGCAAACTCTGAGATGGTATGCCGTGCTGAGCAGTCTTTATTACTTGAAGGTTTCTGCCTTTCTTTTACTCGAGAAAGCCTTTAGGGAGAAACTGGTCATCTTCCTTTATGCTACTGACTTCTAGAAGGAGAGTGGAACTCTTTGGGAGAGAGAATGGTAATGGGTTAAAGACTAAGAAATTGTGTGGGTCTCAATCACAGAAGTCCTAAACAGCCATTTGACTCTGTGCTAATCCCCTTGCAGTCTGTCCACCTAGAGTGCCAGCACTGGTAGGCAGAGGAGAGCTTGATATACCTTCGAACATCGTTGTAACTAGAGCAGGACAAAGCAGAAAGTGAGTGCATGAAGGAATACTCAAATGTTGACTAAAACATTTAATGTAGATTGAGTTGTATGAAATGGGCAATATTGGATTGCTTTTGACCCAAAAAAGTCACTGTTGTGGTATTGTGACTGGCTTAAAGTCACCGCCTTTCTCAAACACTAACCCAGATAAGATGGTTGGCCTTGAGCATCAGAAGATATTTTGAGGGGAATTTAACATGATGAATAAAAGTGTGGGCTATGGAGCGAGACTGCCTAGGTTTGAAATCTGGCTCTGCCATTTTCTAGCTGCTTTGCCTCAGTTTCCTCATGTGTGCAATGGGGCTAAAAGTAGAACCTACCTTCTATTGACATTGTGAGGGTGAAAGGTGTTATTGAATGTGACATTTAAAAATGGTGTTGGGCACTTAATAAGCTCTTAGTAAAGTACAGCTATGATTTCTGTGTTCTCTTTGTCCACTTCTCATAATCTGTCTGCTTAGGAAAGTTCACCCTAGACACCTTACCCAGTCTAGCTTTCCCATGACAGCACTTCAAAATGACCTATTCATCTTCTTATCCAAATTTCTTTTCCAATAGCTCTAATCTTAATTGTCATCAGAAATGCAGTTGAATAGGTTATGACTGAGACCAGTTTACGAGGTGACTTTTCCCCGTGGCTTTTGCATTTCAAATAAAACTCTTGAGGAAGCAATCTTTTGTTTCCCAAACCTGCCTGATGGCAAGAAATACTCAAGGCTGTTCAACCTTCTAATCCCATCCTTGGAGATTCAGGCTTAGGTGGTCCAGGATGGACTCTGGGAATCTATATTTTATTTTATTTTATTTTATTTTATTTTATTTTATTTTATTTTATTTTATTTTATTTTATTTTATTTTATTTTGCGGTACGCGGGCCTCTCACTGTTGTGGCCTCTCCTGTTGCAGAGCACAGGCTCCGGACGCGCAGGCTCAGCGGCCATGGCTCACGGGCCCAGCTGCTCTGCGGCATGTGGGATCTTCCCGGACCGGGGCACGAACCCGTGTCCCCTGCATCGGCAGGCGGACTCTCAACCGCTGCACCACCAGGGAAGCCCGGGAATCTATATTTTAAATAACTACCTCAGGAATTAATATTTTGGGGCAAGTTTGAAAAAAACGCTACTTTAGGCTAAATAACTCAGTTTTTCATGATTACATGCCATCCTCTATGACTGGTATCTTTTTTTCTTCTTTCTTGGGGGGAGTTTGTTCTAATGGCCCTTAAGTCACAAATATGGGCCACTCTCTTGTCCATCCACACTGATAAACTGAGATCTTAATTTTGAAATTAATTGTGAAATTCTAAAATAAGTTACTCTGTCATAAAGTCTACAAGGAGAAGATCTTGCTTGTGATGGTTGCTGATAAAAATACTCTTCAGACTAGCGCTTCAAGGTGATAAGGACCAATAGCACTTGCTTCACCTGGAAACTTGTTATACATGTAACCTCCTTTGGCTTCACCCTGGACCTCCTGAATCAGAATCTGCATTTTAAAGTGTCCTTGGGTGATTCACACGCATATTAAAGTTTGAGAAGCATAGCCTCAGAGCATGAAAAGACCTTTCAGACACATTTAATTTACTCAATATAGTTTGATTAGGAGTGATATTTAGAAATGTTGTCTTCTGTATTCTTGATTTTCTCTTTTTAAATAAGGTAATTTTGTTTTGTATTTTGACAATATCATTTTGTTATGTTTAATTTAATTTTTATTTTATATTGGGGTATAGTTGATTTACAATGTTGTGTTAGTTTCAGGTGCACAGCAAAGTGCTTCAGTTATACATATAATTATATCCATTCTTTTTCATATTGTTTTCCCATGTAGGTTATTGCAGAATATTGAGTAGAGTTCCCTGTGCTATACAGTAGACAATATCATTTTAGATGAAAAGAAAAATATTTTATTACATATTTCTATCTGTAAAGAACCTCTCCTGTAGTTTAAAATATCTTCCATATGTGTGATACTTTAAACCATGCACTTTAATGAAAAAAAAAAAAAGAACATGTAGATAACCACTATGAAAGTTAGCTCAACAAAATTTCTAAGCATACATTCCACATGTGGCAACTTATAGGAAAGCACACTAGCATGATCTAGTTTGATGTATCTGTGGTTTCCTTGCAGACTATGTCCTAGCCACCTCTCTAACTTTTTAATGAAAAGTTACAGAGGAAAAATTAAACCTAGCTCAGATCGGTGACATTTATTTACTATATAGTATTCATTTTTTCATGTTTAGTAGGGAGAGGTGCTTACATTTTCTTCATATAGATTTTAGCTAATACAACCAACAACCTAGAAGCAGAATTGTTACTGCTTCTTAGAGTTGAAACTGACTTGGGAATGTCTGTATCATCAGAATATTGTTAGCATAGTTCTATTATAAAGTTCAAAGTATGGTGAGGTGCAAAGCATATAGTCAGCAGAAATTGGGATGGTACATAGATGACATCATGTATATAAATATAAATATTGTCTTATTTTATGATAGCCATAAAATTTTTCACAGCTCTTCACTGATGTGTGTGTCTATATAAAAAAAAACCCTTTCGTTTAAAAATTCAAACAGTATTGAAATTATAAACATCTGGGGGAAGTGTTTTATTGAAAATTTATTAATTTCATGGTACTTTATTATATTTCCAGAATATCTTACATTTAAAAACCAAATAACCTATATATTCCAACACAAAGCCAGTAGACTCAAGTTCATTATATGGTAAAATGCCGAGACAGCTGTTTTTACAATGATCTTGGACATTTATTTTCTAAGGGAATAGAAAAGTATTGGAGAAAAACATATTTAAAATGAGAAATATGATAAACAAATTGCTTCCATGTTTTTCTAGTTAGGAAGAAAATGTGATACATAATTATACTATTGTGAATTGTGAGTTTAAGTTTTTTTTAAATGAAAGAATGCTACACGTGGTGATGTAAGGCTGAGAACCCCTTATGAACTCATTGTTGGATCTAGTGACTCTTCTGGATGAAGCCTGTCTGTGCTGTCCAATAAGGAACCACTAGACGTAGGGGACTCTTGGGCATTCAAAGTGTGACTACCAAGGCTAAAACAGTGAATTTTAAATTTTATTTAATGTTGATTAAAATTAAGGGTTAAATAGTCACGTGTGGCTAGTGGCTGTAATCTTGGTCAGTGCAACTCTGCAATAAAAAAAGAAGAGAATTTTAGTTCCCAGGGAACCATCTCTGGCTTTTCTTGTGGCTGGAATTTTGTTAGTAGACTGCTATATCCCAGAAATTGGGCTTGGGCGCTCAGATTTTTCTGGACTAAACAGCTAATTTAGATCAAATTTTAAGCACAGTTTGTGAAGAGGAATGGTATGCATATTCATACCATACGCATAACAATAAGGATTGCTAATGTTACTACATGTACATCTCTCTTCCAAATTCTCTCATTTTCGAAGAAGTTCTCCCCCAAATTTTGCATGTGGGAGACAACTTTAATGTGAGCTTCTCATTCCTCTTGGTTCCATTACACCCACCACTTCTCCCAAATAACATCTCCCCTGAATTACTCATTTAGGTGAAGGAAGGGACGGCCAGGATTGCAACCGTATCCCAAACCTTTTTAATCAGGTTGAGGAGACTGAAGGGAAATACAAATGTGATTTCCATTCATGCTGACAATGGCTGGGAGATAAAGCCACAGGCACACAGCGCAAAGTGTAAGAACTTCAGTCTTCTAATACAAGTCAGAGAAGTCACAGAGGCCTGACGAGCCAGCCAAGCTCTTGAATAAAATGTCTGCAGCAGTGATGGAGAAAGACACGTTTAATGCTCTCATTTAGGTGAGAAGACATGAGGGTAAGGAATTGACCAAGCAAGGTGTGGAATAATCAGATTTTACTGGTGCAAGGGAGCTGATAAAGAGCATTTCAACATAAGCTTTTGACATATCATGTCGTAAATTTATCCAGAGAGAATAAATGTCTTGACTCAGATCACAGGTATATGGGAAGAGAACTATGGTCTATACTCTGAGTCAATTGCTAGGCCAGTGGTTTTAACTGGAGAATATGTTTCTTACTTTCCTAATTCCCTGAGAGAAAGCCCTGACTGTTGTTTCTGGGATAGACCTAGAAGACGGCAATTGAGAGGCCAACGTAGAGCAGGAATGTCTCATCTCCTTTCCTCAGTGTGATCCACCGAAGAGACAGTCCCCAAACAAGTCTTCAGATAGGGGCTTTTTAAGTACCCATAATAACCTACAATTTCAAGGCTTTTAAGGTCATTCTGGGAGAGAGGTTTAAGATGAGAGAGTTCTTTTTCCTTTTGTAAAAAGAAACCTCTAGTTTTCCAAACATTTCATAAACGTCTTGAACTCTTTGGAATGAACGAGAATTGGAAAAAGTAACTGTAACTTCTTGGGAAAAATTAGTGGTAGCTGTTGAAAAAGCATTTATCAGTATTCCAGGCAACAAGGAAGTCTGGACATTGCTGAACAGGCAGAGTGTGTTCAGTTGGGGCATTGCTGGTCAGGTAGCCTGGTTTAGAAGTGGCTGGGCTGTTTTAGTTTCCTGGGGTTACCATAACAAAGTACCACAAACTAGGAGGCTTAAAACAATGGACATTTATTGTCTCACAGTTCTTGAGGCTAGAAGTCCAAAATCAAGGTGTTGGAGGGGCCAAGCTCTAGTTAAAGTCTCTAGGAGAGAGTTTGTTTCATACCTTTCTCTTAGCTTGTAGACGCACATGTCAATCGCTACCTCTGTCCTCTCGTGGTGTTCTCTTTTGTATGTTGTGATGTCTCTCCTCTTCTGCGTGTATCAGTCTAACTCAGATGTACTCCCACACACAGTGACATCTAGTGGGTCTGGACACAGGCATCTGAATCCCCTTGAATGCTGGAATTCCCTGATGGTTTGAGTATCCCTCATTCCTAGGACTGCAAGCTTATGTGTTTCCAAGGAACTTTGCTGACACTGTAGAGCTATCAACATGGAAGGAGGCTCAAATCTATTAACAGCTCTGTAAACCTGATAGATACAAAGTATGTTTGATTTTCTTTTCTTTTTTTTTTTTTTTTTTTTTGAGAACCAATAAATTTCCACAGAAGCCAACATGGAACATGAGACATGAGTCATTTCCTCTGTCTTTAGTACCTTTAAGCCATAAGAGGGGCACTGTCCCATCTGAAAGAGACTTCACATTTTGTATATGAAAATTTGCTTCATGAAATGTGACTCTTAAAGGTAAAAACAGGGACTTCCCTGGTGGTGCAGTGGTTAAGAACCTCCCCCGCCAATGCAGGGGACACTGGTTTGAGTCCTGGTCCGGGAAGATCCCACATGTCGCGGAGCAACTAAGCCTGTGCGGCCACAACTACTGAGCCAGCGAACCACAACTACTGAAGCCCGTGCTCTGCAACAAGAGAAGCCACCGCAATGAGAAGCCTGCGCACTGCAACGAAGAGTAGCCCCCGCTCGCCACAACTAGAGAAAGCCCGCGCGCAGCAACAAAGACCCAACACAGCCAAAAATAAATAATTAATTAATTAATAATTGAAAAAACCCAGTAAAAACAGAGATACGTTTTACCCAGTCTCCTCATCAACTTTTCCTTGGCTCCCCTGCCCCTCTCTCATTGTGGGCTTTGTTTTCAGCCCTTGAGAGAGGCCTTTGTTCTAGTCACAGTTGAACTGGTGGATCGTGTTTATCTAGAGCTTCTGTACATGATCATAATCCTAGGGGAAATCTACTTGAGATGTTCAAGTGTGGTTCAGTTTAAATATTTATAGTGAGCCGTATAGACAGCTGATAGGCACGAGGAACTACATGTTAAATTTTAAACATCAGGTGAATAATGTCAAACAAATGGAAATGTTTGTTTCTTGTGCATATAATCATTGGATCAAATTTGAGTGTTAATATATTAACAGATTACTGAGTAATGTTCTCAAAGTAGACAGGAAATAAAGTACCTATTTGTTCTAAGATGAAAGTTATTGCAAAATATATGCTACCATTTGTATTTTCTTTCTAAAAACTTAGCAAAATCAAAATAGCATTAGCCAGCTATTTTAAATTTTGACAGTGATGTTAAGCTTTATTACATGAGAACTTTGTTAGAACATGTATCATAAAATACAGATTGTTTTAAAAATTGTCCCCTGCTTCTTCTCCTGGGTTCCTGAGGTAGAGCTATTTTGGGCCTATGTTTAGTCCCAAACATAGTCCAGTTCCTCTGCCAAGAGTGACCTGGTATGGTGGGTCTTCTCTTTGGCAAAAATTGAGTTTGATTGTTCTGGGAATGTCTAGGGCCTTGGTTAATGCTTGTCCTCTTCCCAGGGAGTTTGCTTCTGTTCTCTGAACCTCTAATCCTGGTTGGGGCCTTGCTGTGAGTGCATCCACCTCCCGGTCACTAACTTTCCTGTTGCTCTGGCTGGTACTTTTGTCCATCAGCTAGTTTGGAATTCTTGTGGCCATTGCTGCCATGAAGCATGTTTTGATACAGCCATGAACTGCAATGTTGCCTTCCCCAATTTGTGTTTCCTTAACTTTCCCAACTCAGCTTGTCAGATACCAAATGCCACCCTTCTGCTCTCCGGAGCTTCCACATGTGGAGCTGTCTTTTGCTCTGCTTAGGGCTGGGAGGGGCCTGTGGTCTGGCCGATGCAGAGTTTGTGTAAGGAAATTAGGATGGGTAATCTGATTGGAAGGGAAATCTGTGAGATTTGCTGTGAAGCTACATTTGTGGACAGACACACCATTTTCTTCAAATTGAACACATATATGAGGTGCTTTGGGAGAGGCTGATGGAGATTATGGGCAGTGGGGTTCAGTCTTCCCAGGGGGAGCCTCTTTGTACTGCTGCTGAGCCCAGACATTGCTTTCTTATTTTCTAGGAAATATTATATTTCTGTCATCTTAATAAACAGTAGAAAAATAAGCAGTAGAAAAAAATAACTAAACATTGTTTGTTTCTTTCTTAAAAATAATATAATTATATTAAGACTTGACAAGTGGCCCTAAAATACCTTAATCCAAAGAAGTGACTAGTTACTGGTCACTAGTTACTAATGACTAGTTACTTCCGGCAATCTAAGTTGTCAAGGCTTGGGGCAGCACTCTTGGCAACTTGCAGTACTTGGATCAAGATGTGGTGGCTTCTGTAACTTTATGCCTGAGGTCATTTAAGTCATGGGAATAATGGTCTTACTCATGTATCGCTTTTCCCCGCTAAAGTCCCAGGTGTGGTCTTCATGTAGCTAGGACAGTAAACTTCCTCTTAAGAATGAGTATTTGCTTTCTGTTTCAATTTCTCCATCATAACACGGTCCTTAACACTGAAAAATTTTCACAGAATACCCGTTCAAGCCATTTATTCTTCTTACTCTTTTCTTAGCTGCTTTCCTCTTTGGTCTTTTTTACTGTCTTCCTGTAATAACTCACCCTCCTATGTGGCTACTTGCTGACGAAAGGGAGTATGGGACAGAGGTGAACCAGGAGATAGACTTTTTAGGGGGAAAAAACCCCCAAATCTGAAATTAAGATAATCTTAAGCAAGATTTTCAGGAGAAGCCAGAACATCAGGATAATAGTTGAAACTGTTATTGAAGTACTATTTTCAAGTTTTGTTTTGTTTCATTGTTTTTTTTTTTTTTTCTTTTCTTTTTGCGGTACACGGGCCTCTCACTGCTGTGGCCTCTCCCGTTGCAGAGCACAGGCTCTGGACGTGCAGGCTCAGCGGCCATGGCTCACGGGCCCAGCCGCTCCGCGGCACGTGGGATCTTCCCGGACCGGGGCACGAACCCGCGTCCCCTGCATCACCAGGCGGACTCTCAACCACTGCGCCACCAGGGAAGCCCTGTTTCTTTTTTTTAGAGAGGTCACTGACTATGGCCAAGACTGGTCAGGCTGACGCACTTCCCTCAGCGGGTGTGAGGTCAGAGGAGGTTTGTAGCTGGTTTGTGAGTCAAACTTGGACAAAAGAATCAGGAACAAAGATGGCAGATGATAAGCTTTCTAAGTTATAACCTCATAATGACCTGAATAATCACATTTACCTTGGCCTTGAGTGATAGGACACAGGAGTGCAGATTTACCTTATCCTTCCTTCAAAGTGGACAGTATTTATTTCTAGACTAAATCCTTAAGGAAATTAAAAAATAAAAAGCCTTCAACCTAGAAAACAGAAATCTATTTTTTATAGATTAAAAAATAGATATTTTACCATATCTATTAAAAAATAGATATTTTACCATATCTATTAAAAAATAGATCTTTTACCATATTTTACCACTATACCATTTATAGTGGTAAAATATGGCTAAGAAAGCCTTTTATTATTCAGTTTTCCAGTTTTTTAAAATAAAAAAAATCATCTGTTTGCTTCCTCTGCCAGGTACATATGAAGAAACTTAAACACATTCTTCTATTTCACACAATATCAATATATTACTAAATCTGTAGAAGAAAACCAATCAGAGCCATTCCCTCAGCCTGGGTCCCGGAATGAAGACAAGGTGGAGAAGTCTTGTGATGCACGGGTAGTTTGAGTGAAAATTTGCTTTATGGTGCCAGCCACTGGGGTTGGTTTTTGTCACAGTATGATTTGATGTGCATTGACTGCTCCAAAGTTATAATTAGGTAAACAATAGCAACAACAACGGAGGCTTACAAGGGATCAGTAGGATTGTGTGTGTGTGTGTGTGTGTGTGTGTGTGTTGTGTGATCTTGTACGTGCATCCTTATTTGTGTGTGGACACTGGATGATAAAACTTTTCCCATTCTTCACGCTACGCATTCCTCTCTCTCCCTATAATTAATCTCTCCTATTTAGAGAAGTGAGTGAACAAGGGAGAGTGGTCAAGTCTGGAGTTTGTTTCCTCCATTTCTTATTGGGTGAAGAGGACAAGAATACTGTTTTGTTTCTGTCTAATAATTAGGAAGGAATTGAATCTGGTTGCTTTTGCAGATCTGTCTAGCTTATGACTTTATGTTGTTATATGTTAAGGCTATATAAGAGGCATGATTGAATCTTCATGAATAAGAAAGACATTAAACCTGTTGTCCAGGGAGCTGAGGCATAAGAGAGGGCAGAGGAAGTAAGTCTATGAGACACTGACCCTCATGCACAAACATGTCTGCTGAGTGTGTAGATGCAACACAGAGCTAACAATGACCAGATTACACATAGATTTATTTTATCAGGTAGGCTGTATTATCATTCATCTTATCCCCATACACTTCCAGTAGCAGGATCCCTGAACTTCGGCCTGAACATCATGCACTGTAGTCACTTTTTATTGTGTTACCCTTTGTAGGTATTGTCATAAAAATATACTCTGTAGAATGGACAATTTTTCATTGTTAAGGGGATTTCAAGAATCAGTGATGAGAAAGGGATGTTTGGGGATGAGAAAAATTAAGGAGGTGTGAACAGAAAAGGGCCTGTCTGTTCTATGTATGACTGAGTTGTTCCAAGTCTACTACAGACAAGCTTCATGAGGGTGTCAAGTGCAATTTGCTAAAGAGAGCATGGGGTTTGGAATTCAAGGATACCTCAACTTGGGTTCCCCCAGAAACAGAATCTGTGATGAAATTCGTGTGTAGGAGGTTTACTGGGGAGTGCTCTTGAGATCAACACCCATGGAAGGGAAGGAAAGAAGGGTTAGGGTTAGGGTTAGGAGGGAGGAAGAAATTGAGCTTTGATGTAGCCACAATGGAGACCTCAGCTGACAGTGACAAAGTTCTTACGATGGGATGGCCTTTCTGAGCTGTTTCGAGGTAGAGGAGAGGACCAAGCCTTTGTCTCTTCATCAGTTAATCATTGGATGTGGGCCACCTTGGAGGAGGTGTGACTTTGGGTGAGGAACTGACTTCAACTTCTATTTTTTTGTTTAGGTGTTGGGCAAGCTAGGAAGACTTAAATTCCCATGAATTATAAAGAAATACTGTATCAAATGAGACATAGAAGAGAGAGAAACCTGTAAACAGACAAGTGTCTTTTAACGCTATTGTTCTTGTGCTACACAGACTGGAAGGCAGAGCTGCTGCCCTGCACAGTTCCTAGGGGCTTATCTCTATAATATGATTCATATGAGTATTGTCCATATGAATTGCACTCCCTAGATTTGTGCAGTGAACAACCTGTGCAGCCTTAAGCTGTGCTCTAATATAAGAAATAATGGAAATAGAAATGAATGTGACTTTCTGAAATCCAAGAGAATTGTCTTTAATTTGTCAACATCTAACTAATAGTCCAGATTATAGAATTGCCTTGTTCCTTCTTTTCTTCACCTGGCATCACTCATTTTATCTAGTTGATTTTGTCTTCTTTTGAATCTGTTTGTTTTGTGGCTAAGCCTAACATCTCTGATGTCTGGAGATCACATTTTAAATAATAAAGACATATTCTGCTTTCCTTAGGGAGCTGAAGTTCTCTAACTCTTTTTTGTAATTATATCTAAAATCTGTGACATTTATTGAAACAGCTGGTTACATAAATGGGATGATCTCTTCAGCAGTAAATGTGGACCCAGGCACTACACATGTACACACCTCCAGAGGGGAGAAAACTGTCCTGAGAGTCAACTTAGCAAAAACATCAGTTTCCACTTGCATTCTCACTCCTATAGTATCTGAAAGTACTAAAGACGGGCATTTATTCCAGGCAAGTGCCCTGGTGTAGTGAGGGCATAGCCTCCATAATCCATAATTCTATCCATAAACCTTTTAACTGAAAACCCTTGAGTTCCCTACCTGTCATGCCATCTTATGAATTTCTTAGTATAATCTTCTTTTTCTGGTAAAGGGGTCTGGTTTTTGAGGAAGCTAGCTAAAAAATGCAGTATTGCTTTTGTGTAGTTTCACCTCCCCGCCTTAAAGATATGGAATTCTTCTTATGTACCAGAAGAACTAAGTCTTAGAGTCAGTTAGAAGAATTCAATCGACTGGCTACTGAAAATACAGGTTGTCAAAATAAGAAAACAGAATTGGGACTTCATCCACCAAAACCAGCATTTTGAGTTTTGCTGCAAATCAGTTGGATAAAAGTCAAGAGTAACCAAGAAGATGTGGCTCAAAACTTGAGTGGAAAATACCGTCTTGTGGGGCACGCTACGTTATAAAACCTTTTATCAAGCTTTGGAGCCTGGCGACCTGTGCTGCATCTGCCAGAGTGGGTACTCACCATGTACTACTTTCAATCTTGCTGAACTGACTACACTCATCCCCAGGCTCAGAGGCAGACCTGTGTTGCATCAGACTCAGGCTATTGACTCACATGTTTCCAGCTGAGGCTTGGCCAGTGTCTAATGAGGCGGTTTGGCATGAAACACTGTTCAGTTGGAGGAGCAGCTAGTTAACTAAGGTCATAGAATAAGAAGAGAGCAATGAGGGTGAGATGAGAGCTGAGCACATGTGCAGACAGAAGGATTGGCAGTCCCCTGGGGGTGGCGGTTCCAGCTGGACCACAAGTATCTTCAGCTGAAGTGAGCTGAGGGAGCCTCTGTCACAGACAACCCCCTCTTTCACACTTGACCCTACCTGTCAGCCATCATGGTGGCCTGGTTGTAAGAGAGAAGGGATCTGATCACTAAGACTGGTTTCATCACGTTCAGTTAGGAAAGACTGCAGTACCTGCCTTGTGTAAAGGCGTTAACCAGACAAAACCAATGGGAAGTAAAACATGACTGTGGAAAAGATCAGGTTGTGAGAACCTTGGCGGTTAAGTGTCTCTCTCTCCACATGCTTCTTCCTTTCGGGAGATTTCTGCCTTCATCCAAATTTAAACAAGGCCCTAATTAGAACAAATGACAATTAGTTAATGCAAAAGTGAATGACTGAAGTTGCTTGTGAACCATGACCCAGATTTTAGGCACACCAACACTTTTAAAACCTGAACAATTATGGGAACAAGCTTATTTTAAAGTTGAACAGACAGGCTGACAGCAGAAAATCTTGAGTCATTCAGCAAGGGAGCTCCTGAAATTTGTAAGTACGTCCATTTTAAGAATATGAGGGTGGGGCTTCCCTGGTGGCGCAGCGGTTGGGAATCTGCCTGCCGATGCAGGGGACACAGGTTCGTGCCCCGGTCCGGGAAGATCCCACATGCCGCGGAGCGGCTGGGCCCGTGAGCCATGGCCGCTGAGCCTGCGCGTCCGGAGTCTGTGCTCCACAACGGGAGAGGCCACAGCAGTGAGAGGCCCGCGTAAGAATATGAGGGTGTGCCTGCATGCAGCTTTGGCAGCTGTGGGCTCTGTGGCTAGGTGAAAGTATTCTGACTAACCATAAATGGGAAAGAGTTGATAATTTAGGGCAGAGGACAGTGTGTTCAATTCAGCACACAGGGAATAAGATAGTAGGATATAATGCCAACTGTGTCCATGTGCTCTGTGGGTCTACTATATCAGAGAACTGGAAAAGTTATCTCCTCTGTTTGTGTAAGCATGCCACTGATATTCCTCATCCCAAGATACATTCCAACCATTTACATTTCATGCTTCCTGGAAAACAAAACTGCCTGGAAGGTTTTGCTACTTTATGACTTTACTGCCAGCATTTCATTAGAACCATATTTAGTAGAATACCTTGGGAAGAATTTTACGTACAAAAAAAAAAAAAGAGGACCCTGAACGAATTCTTTATATGTTGTTGTATTTTGACAAACAGTAATTAACTTGAAAGAGGATCAAAATTCTCTGAAGGTAACATTATTTGTTGACTCAGTATTTACATATATAACAAACTAAAAATAACTGTGTTGCAGAAAAAATGAGTGACTGAATGTTTGGTTTCTATGCTGCCACATAGACATCATTTTAAGGTGCAAGAGGAAAACTCTCAAAGCCGCATGAAATCTGATTCTTCGTGCTGTCACAGGGCCAAACGCTGGTGGTAAGAGGTTTGGCTTCAGCAATATCATTGTATATACATCACATTGATGGTTTAACAATGTCAATAATTTGTATTCTAATGTTTGTTTTGTGGCTGTTTGTTAGTTCCTGGGAACCCCCCAAAATGAAGTGTTACAGAACCAAAAATGGGGGAAATTTTAATTAGGATCAATCTGTTGGTGGAAGGAAATACATCAAACCATTTGGCGTGAAAATTCTATACCGTCCTAGCAACGGTTGATGAGGGACATTATCACAGCGTGTGCAGGAGTTAGCCTTGAGTGTGACTCAGTGCAGCAATATCAACATGCCCAATGCATTTCTTTATGAAATAGAGAAAAAAATAAATTGGAAATTTATTTATTTTAAATTTATTTTAAATTTATTTATTTATTTATTTAAATTTATTTATTTATTTAAATTTATTTATTTTAAATTATTTATTTATTTTAAATTTATTTAACTCTCAGAACATTCGAGGTTCCCCAATCTTGACTAATTGTTGGGAGGATAAATACAGAACTAAGCTTATTTTGTCAAGTTGGCATAGTCAGTAAAAGTCAGGGAAAAAAAATAGTGATGAGCTTGATCAGCTGCTGCTGATGTATACTAAGATTTAACCGAATTCAGCATCTTCAGTGTACATAGAGTTTTACAAATCCTTCAATAAGAGTATGTAATTTATGAAAATTAAACATGCTTCATGCAACTTTATTTACAAGATGAACTTGTCCACAAATCCCTTGTCATGGACTACTTTTTGTAAATATTGCTTTGCTCCAGCTTAAACTTTTATATAGTTCAAAATTGTGAAGTCTAAATGAATGATATTTAAAACTACTGAAAATATAGATATAGCAAACCAAAGACCAGGTTCATTTTCAATAATTTTAGATATTTTTATAAGAGAAATATACGTCATAAAACTCATCAAGCCATTAACACGTGTATAAACAAACACTAAATTGGGGGCATCAATAATTAATTTATGTTTTGGGCTTTTTTTTTTTTTTTTTTAAATTGAATCTACTTCTGTCTTTCTGAAACCTTTTATGCCACACTTTGATCTGTGAAAAACTAAACATAAATGGTCAGGGTTAGATCTTCCTCCGATGGTAGTCTGGGGTGATTTGCAACAAGCAACACTCTTCTATACTCTGCGTCTGTATCTGTGCTGTGCACCAGACAGTCCACGACGATCATGCAATGTGCGTGTCTTTGTCCTTGAATCTACACCCTCCTTCTATCTGGAGGCCTTTGGATTTTCTCTCACAATTTCCCTTCCTGCTAGTCCTCTTCCTCCCATTTCTCTTCTCCGCCTCTCACCCCTCCTCTCCTATCTGCCCTCTTCTTCCTTCTCTTATAGATTTCGATATAAGTATATCGATATAAATTTAACGGTAGCAGTATTTTGCATTGTTAAAAATTAGAAAATCAGATGAATAAACATCATATTGCCACCAACCATAGCTCATCATTTTCAACTCTAATGTTCATCATTTCAGGTCTCATATCTACATAGAACATATATAATATACATATGTAATTTTTCATATATATATTTTTTATGTATATGTAAACACATTTGTATGTTTTATGTATGTACCTACATATAAAAATACACGCATATACGTGTGTGTGGTTTGTTGCTTCGTAACCTGTTTTTTTCAGTTAACCATCTCCATTTTACTATTTCAGTGCATCTCTCTTTCATGTGATAACCCAAAGTTTATTGAAATTTCTCCAGTTGACTCCAGGATGACCTCTGTGGCTGGTTTGTCCAAAAGAGTATCCAATTCACAGCCACAGTTTGCTTTGGGTAGTTATGCCCCTTAAGTCTCTTTCCATCTAGCACAGTCCCTGTGTATCATGACACCATTTTGCTGAACAAACAGGGCCACTTGCCTGCAGGATGGGTCTCCTTCTTTTAAATATATTGTCCAACAGCCATGGCGGGAACAACTTTGTGGATTATTTTAGGATGGGATTCAGTTTGTTCTCAACATTGACAACACGTCAGTTTTCTGTTCACAGGTTGACAGTGAAATAAGCACTGATAGGTAACTTTTACTCTATCTAGATTTTGATGTATTTTTCTTACCCATCAGGATGTGCCTAGATGTGGATTTTTTTCATGAAAACCATTTGAGTCTCAGTGTGCAGATTCAGATCTTTTCTCAGCCCCAGGAATATTTTTCTTTCATGTATCTGGTCCACTTTTTTCTCCCCAAACACCCATGATGTGTTTGCTAGACCTTCTACCATTCTTTCACCCTTTCCCACATGACTTCTACTTCTTTCATTCTTGTACTTTAAGATATTTCTTAAAATTAAGCTGCTGGGGCTTCCCTGGTGGCTCCGTGGTTGAGAGTCCGCCTGCCGATGCAGGGGACAAGGCTTCGTGCCCCGGTCCAGGAAGATCCCACATGCCGCGGAGTGGCTGGGCCCGTGAGCCATGGCCGCTGAGCCTGCGCGTCCGGAGCACAACGGGAGAGGCCACAACAGGGTCTCAGAGGCCCGCGTACCGCAAAAAAAAAAAAAAAAAAAAAAAAGGAGAATGCAGTGCACGTGTGAATAAGAGCAAGGGAAGTAAACCTATATCATATTTTTTCTTTTCCTTTCATTCAGTTCTACTCAGTACCTGCGGCAGTTGAGAAAAACTTAGTTTCTTTGGCAAAGGTGAAGAAGCCATTCTGAAATGTCTATAGCAGCCTAAAATGCCAAGCCACAGTGCTGATTAATATTGGTGAGAATACTGATTGGTTCTTCACACTTGGGTTTCTTCAGTGCCATATCAGTGTGACTGTAAAACCACATGGAAGCCCCAACGCTATGAGTGGACCAGTGAAATAGAAGAAGTCACCGTAAAAGCTGTTGTCTTCCTCACTTCATCAGATAGGGAAATTGAGATTCTTTACTTGAAATCTCTATGTTATATCAAAACTTTAAGCAAGTTACACTCTTGACAATTAAAATTGTACTTTAACAACTTTCTCAACTTGATGATGAAACAAAATCATTGTTCAATTATTTCTTTTTTCCTGCAAAGGAAACCCCTCAGTTTATGATTTAAATCAATAGTTTATTGGCTATCATCTACAATATATGTCTCATTTTTAACCAACAATCTGCAATTTCCCAGCATATGATATGTAAGAGGTGTTGCTTGAGATTGAGAACTCACACTCGGAACTGGTACGGCGCTGTGCCCCTCCAATGAACTCTCCACCCTTCTCCACTCTGCTCTGTAGCCTAAGAGACTGACCTGTATGGACAAGATCAGTGAATTCCAGAGCCCTCTGTTGGCTTCCAGTTGGGTTCACCAATGAGGAATTCCATCCGGAGACAGGAAGGAGAGAGCAGAGTGAGGCTGGGGCATATACTCCCTGCCTCCTTCCCCGCAGGGTCAGTTCAGGCTGGCCTTGACTATGCACTGAAAGCCATGGAAGATGGCTTCCCTGCACAACTCTCCTCTTCCACGTTCTACTTGTAGCTTCCTCTCCTTGTCCCTTCAAAAGTGAATAGTGAGGGCTTCCCTGGTGGCGCAGTGGTTGAGAGTCCACCTGCCGATGCAGGGGACGTGGTTTCGTGCCCCGGTCTGGGAGGATCCCATATGCCGTGGAGCGGCTGGGCCCGTGAGCCATGGCCGCTGAGCCTGCGCGTCCGGAGCCTGTGCTCTGCCACGGGAGAGGCCACAACAGTGAGAGGCCCAC